>MU871646.1:0-11558 GCA_036418205.1 Ostertagia ostertagi
GAGTGCGCATACTTTACTCGAGTCCAAAGAGCCGAGTGCAAACGGTCAGCAGGTACTTCGATGGAATTCCCCATCTCTGTCGGGTACACCAGGGCTCTGCGCTTTCCCCACTCCTATTTGTTGTCGTCATGGATGCCATTTCGCGAGATCTTCAGAAGCCGGCTCCATGGACGCTTCTTTATGCTGATGACGTGATGCTCGCCTGCGAAGACAAACATCTGCTCGAGCAACAGGTGCAAACCTGGTCCGACCGTCTGGCTATGTTCGGGCTCAGGTTGAATGTGAAGAAGACAGAGTACTTGACCACCGATTTGAGTGAGCAGGCTCTATTAAGATCAATGGTACTGAGCTCACACGTACAACATCATTCAAGTATCTTGGATCAGCAATCGCGTCTGACGGCAGCCTGGTCTCTGAAACGAACTCTCGCGTGAGTGCAGCTTGGTCCAAATGGCGCTCGATGACTGGCGTTCTCTGCGATAAGAAAATACCAGAGCGACTGAAATCTAAGATCTACAGAACCGTCGTCCGACCATTTACGGAGCAGAGTGCTGGCCCGTGACTAAAGAGGTTGAGGCTCGTCTCAGTGTAATGGAGACAAAAATGCTGCGCTGGACTGCCGGGGTCACGCGTTTAGACCACATTCGCAACGATACCATCAGAAAGCGGTTCGGTGTGGCTCCCATCGCTGATAAGATGCGCGAAGCTCGCCTGAGGTGGTACGGTCACGTCCTTCGCGCTAATGATGAGAGTGTCCGTAAGATCGGTCTAGACTTTAACGTGCCAGGAAAGCGGCCAAGAGGACGCCCGAAGCAACGATGGCTTGATACGTTGCATGAGGACTTGAAATTAGTTGGCCTTCACCCCGATCAGGCACATAATCGGGAAAAGTGGCGTCGTAACACCAGGAAAGCGGACCCCGCCACAGGGTGGGACAAACGCTAAAGAATAAGAAAGTGCGCATTCATGAAAGACCTCCAGAAGGAAAGGAAATCCTTTGCTAAAAAAGTCCTAAGCTCCCGATTAAAAAAAGTAAGCATTATTTTTATGTTATTATCTTAGCTGAGCCACCAGAGTGCAACGAAGATAGCATGTATTACCAAATTCAAGGTACCACTTACCATTTATCAGTATAGTAGGCAGCGGGCAGTGATTTCAACAAAGGGGGCCTTTTTAGAACGGAAAACTACAGGCCACCTTTTTGATCGATACTATTAGCAGTCTCAAAATCAGCAGCGCCTTTCACATTCATAGCGGTAACAATTCATAGAAATAATGTTGAGGGGTGAAAAATGTTTCACGAAGTTTCACCTACATTAACCTACTTGAACAATTAATCAGCTCATATATGTGCTGCCTCCCATGGCTCAATTTTTCAAAGGCTTTTAAGGAGCTTTTTTATCCATCACTACTGATATAGATCTGTATGGATCTTTGAACGCCAAGCAACATAGAGGATCAATCAGAAGATGGGCGGGAACACGATCCCTCAATGAACGGTTCATCCGTGCCTCACTTCGCTCCGAGGTTGGCTTTACCCTCTAACTGGCACTCTCGTAGCTCATCCAGAGGTTAATATAAAAAAATTGGGTGGACCAGCTGCTTTTTGCCAGAGCGCTTCTGATGAGACAAGGTGACAGTACTGGGCTATCACGGTAGAGTTGCAAGAATTGAAACTATGGAGTTTGTATCTCACATACTCACCTCTAAGCACGATTAGACGTCACGATGTTATGTTCCCCTTACTTTCTCACGGTTCCTTATATTTAGCATCCCCATATTTGCCAATGATGTGCTGTGGGCCAAAAAGAAGCGGCAGCTCAAACGATTCTGAAGCTCTTAAAAAGTCTAATCTCTCCGGATTTGATCCTTTCGTTAGTTTAAATGTGTATAAAAACAATGTGAGACTTCAAAATTTTATTGCAAAAGACTCAAAACTTTCTACAAAAGAGAATTGCAAAAATGAGTGTTTGCAAAAGTTTTGCAAAAGTTTAGGCCTTTTTGGCGAGCTTTCGGCGCTTAGCGCCTTTGTCGAGCCTGAAATGAAAAATTAGAAGCTTTCTTAAAGTCTGTTAATATATTAAAATATATTAACTGACCCACCTGCTGTCCGTTCTCAAAAGTGTAACACTTACCACCCTTGTTAAATTGAATTGAATTGTCGGTCTGTGAAGCAGGAACTACTGCCTACCCTAGATTTACCCTTAAATAGCGTTGACGTGCTACGACCGTTATTTCCCAAAATATCGCATTCATTCCACAGTGATGATAACTGCAGTCATGCGATGAGTTGAAGAGAGTCACGTAACTCGTCTCTGCTATTTATTTCCGGGGCTAGTCTTTTTATTTCCAGAGCCTCCAGTATTTTGCGTTCCACTGTGTTTTCAACGGAACGGTGTAGGACTTTTACGTTGAGGGTGGGTGGATCCCCATGGGCATGTTGTTGGGTTCTATGTTTGGAGAAGCTGTTACCTGGATATGAGGCCGGATTTTGTAGAGCCCTCCGATGTTCATCGAGTCGTTTGTGGAGAGGTCTTCTTGTTTCTCCAACATATTATGCCCACATCCTTGGCATTCTATTGCATAAACTGTACCTCTTAGTTGGCATATTTTGTCGTCCTTACAGTAGATGCAACCATTCCTCCCACATTTATCCTCGTAAGGTCTGGAGTATGTCAGCAGTCGCTTCAAGTTCGGGGGTGGGCGGAACACAAGTCGTACTGGGAGCGAGGAATTCCTTACGACATTGTTGACCTTCCATGCTGTTTTTTCGTTAACATACGGCATTATCATGGTGATCCCATCAGGTGTGGAGTACGGTCTCCATGATTGCAAGTTCGCATTGGAATATCCGTTTTCTCTCAAAATACGTTCCACCATTATGTCTACTTCACTTGAAGGCTGACTGCAGACTTTATCCTTGGTTGAAATCAGATTGCGGACGACGTTGGCCTTCATGTAGATGGGGTGGCAACTTCTAGCATGTAAAAGTATATTCCTCGATGCAGGTTTCTTGTACCATTGAAGTTCCTTCTCTCCTTCGTTGATGCGAACTTTGGTGTTGAGAAACGGAACAAAACCCTCCTCATTTGGCTCTTCGACCGTGAATTTAATGTTGGGATCCTGTGAATTGAGGTTTCTTAGCGTGTCTTCTAAATCCCTCGTGGAAGAGCCAATAATGAACACATCGTCAATATATCGCTTGTACAATGCTATTCCAGCCGTCAGACATCTACGTTCCAAACGATCGAGGAATATTATGGCTAGTAAGGGTGCTATTCTTAGCCCCATGGCTAACCCTCGGTGTTGTTTGTATAACTTGCCATCAAACTGGAAAATATTGCACTCTAAAGTTGCCATAAGTAACTCCCGAAGATCTTGTTCCTCCAGGCCCAGCGTGTAAACTTCTCTCCTATATTCCCTCCACATTGCTAGAAGAGCCTCAACTGCATCCATTGTGTTGATGTTGGTATACAGGGAAACTGCATCAAAACTTGCATAGTTGACATTATTTGGGATATCGCATTGGTTGAGGGAATTTATGAAGTCGTTTGTGTTGGAAATATATGAGGGAACATGATGCAGTAGTGGGGAGAAGAGCCTAACCAGTAACCAACTGATCCTATCTGATGGACCACCACAACTAGAGATAATGGGACGAGTCTTAATGTCCCTGTCCGTTAAACTGTCTACCGCTGCGCTCCCGAATTTATGGGTCTTGACCATGGAGTAGTAGGTAGGAATACTTGGATAGGTCAGTATAAACTGCTGTACTGTTCTACCATCCAGCTTTTTACCTAATATAGTTTTGAATGATTCCAGCCGTCCGGCAGCCTGTTCAAATGCTTGAATGGATGTTTCTATATAGGTACTGCTATCTTCTAAACTGCGGTAAGTGATAGCTTGTCCATAGATTTGGTCATAACGACGAAGTCGCCACTTTTATCTCCAATGCTATACCTAAGCTCTCCTCTTTTTGCCATGAGTTTCTTGAGCCCTCGTAGTTCATTAGTCCTGTGTTGTGTGTGTAATGGGGAGTGAAATTCGCATTGGTAACCGACGTCCACTAATCAGGATCGATGATGAAGACAGACGCCAACAGCTTGATGGCAACGCCTTCAACTCGACGGCAAAAGGAGACATCGTCCGCTTTCTGAGGACGATGTCTCCTTTTGCCTTCCGAGTGCTCTTTCTCCACCTTGCAGAAAAGTTTTATAAAAAAATTAGAGACTCTCCAGCTGACAAGTTTCAGCTACGCCGTGTAACCCCAACCTCATGGCAACAAATGACCACCTACTCTACTCGCTAGCTCTCTTTCTGTGAGTAAATTTCACGCTAAGTGACATGGTCTCAGAGGCGACATCCGATCTTCCTTTGGACGGAAGTCTATGGAACACCAGAGATGAAGCTCTCTTTCGATACTATTATGGCAACATTTTACAGTGGTGAATGGTCGGATGAGCAAGCGCTGCGGATGAATAGCAGAGAAGATAAAATTGGAAGATAGTCAAGGTGATCCCAGATAATGAGATAACCTAATCATTCTAGCCGGAAAAAACAAAGTAGTGGCCTCAAAAATCAAAAATTCGTGCGAATCTCACAACTTCGTGTATTTTCGTGGATTTGTGTAAGTCTGTTTAGAGTTGAATTTTCCCATACTCGAAAAAGTGTTGAACTGAGCTCATCGAGTTCTATAAAACTGCTTTCAGCTAGTGAAATTGCTTCACCTAGGATTGCGTCATACACTCAAGCTCCATCCCGAGAAGTAATTGTTTGCATGTGTTGCGTCTATGAGAGCTTACATGACGGCCGATGACCTTCCGTAGCAGTTGGCGGCAGCCCGATCACAAATCGCTTATAGGCCGTTCGATGAGCGTGAGCGTAGCAAATGAAATTGAAGAAATTTCATCGCTATCTTCTCATGTTTCTCCAAAAATTTCTTAGAAAATTGGGGAATGTTACAAAATGGGCCTACTATTCCTGCTGAAAACTGATCTAGATTCTCATTCAATCTCAAAAGAATGGAACATTGAGCGCAGAGACATCATATTTAGTCTCATCGCTTTAAAATAAAAAAGCTTGGATTTCGGGAAGCAAACAAAATCTTTGAATAATATCACAGTGCAGTGGATTAAATCGAAAGCTTGGCGTATTCTGGGGCAAGTATTGGAACCCATCCTTGCGTGGAATGATCAGGTTGCATAAGTAGGATTATATACGCGTCACATGCAAACAATCACTTCTTGGAATAAGTTCAAGCGCAAGGCGAAATCTAGATGAGGCAATGTCAAAACATGAAAGCAATTTCTTATAGAGCTTAGCGACCTTAGTTCAACGGTGTTTTCAGATTTGGGAAAACTCAATATCCAAGCAAAAAGCAGCAAAAATGCCAGTCGCTGAAAGAATATCAGTAAATTTTGTTATAGCGTTCATAACTCACAACAGTGAAGCCGGTGCAGCCCAAAAGGAGAAAATGGTGAGCACGCCAACATCGGCGAGCAGATGTGAAGCACAAATATAGCCAAAAGCATTATGGAAGGAAGGGGTGCGATAATGAGCACGATAGCCGAGATATTCAGCACAATTCCAATTACACCGACCTGGAAATTAATCAGAAACTTTCAGTAAGCCGCAGCAGTCGAAAAAGCGAATTCAATTGTGTATGCACGCCATTCTGTGCAGAAGCGCTACCGTGATTACAGTACGATGCGCTGTAATATTCCAGAGTGTGATCCATAACCAAATTAATCCAGTGCAGCGGGAATAATATTATATAGCGCTCACGTCTTTCTATTATATGTGATAATAGATCATCTAGATCACACTTCTTATTTCCGTTCTGTGCCATGTAGTTTTGGCTAATTTCTTACTCGCTGTTTGCCATGTTGTTGTTCGGCTTTTACTTTATTTCTTGAGGTTTTTTCCTTCTTTGCGTTCGCCTTAGCAACGTGATAAATATACATAACATAAGATCTTCAGATTCTTATTGTTCTCCATGAGCCACTAACCTGAGTAGCCCTCGGGTAGCGATTACGGCTCCGGGCAAAACCGGATAAGTGTGGAAAGCAGTATAAAGGAGAAAGAAAAGTTGACGACATATTTATTATATTAAACTGGTCAGACTTCATTGACAAGGTAATCAAAACACGGTGTGAGTATTAATACTCGTTGTAATGATATGAAGTGAACTAGACAAATGACGCACGTTCGCGCTTCGCGATTACCTGAATGTGTGCCAGGTAAGAAGTTAGTTGACGCAACCTGATTTCCAGTGCATCTCACAATGCCCCCATACCATCTTCCGAGTCTTACTTGGTGTCAATCTTTTTCGTTCACGTTAGCTGGCTTTCCAGATAGTGGGTGAGATTGATGACAGCCACGACAGGCGCCAGAAGTTGGAATGTGATCCCAATGAGCTTGCCTTTTAGGGCTTAGGTAAGCTTCACGTCACAGCTTCACAGAGTTAATCCCCTTTGTGTGAAGGGTGGTGTTGCAGCACTTTGTACGGGTCGACTGCCATCCACATTAGCCTAACCATAAGAGTACACCACGCAGTGGTCGTATTTTCTGCACTCACAACCAAATGCATGTTCAAACGACTCCAGTGAGTGGCCACGGTTCAATCATACAATACGGAAAAGGGGTGCGTGGAGAGTACCCTCAAAGGGAATAATGAGAGGGTATGGATCGCCCAGAACAAACTGCTTTCCTTGCAGCAATGATTGCGGTTCCATTCTCTGTCATCGGATGAGCAGTTTTACTTGTGTCAAAAAGGACTATCGATCACTCAAAGGACAAATTCACTATAAGAACGAAGGTCGAAAAAGGAAATCGACCAGTTGGGATACAGGCAGACCTCTTGAGGGTTCTGACAGACGCGCATTGGCAGCGAAAGATTTGATATCGGTGACCTAGTAAGGCTCAATCTATGGCGCGTTTGACCGTGTACGCCCACCGATCATCTGATCACTCACCGCAGGTCTATAGGTGGCGAGTGATTAGATAGGTGAGAGAGCGTAGTGTTGAAGAGGGCACAGCGATGAGAGTCGCATCCAGAGCCAACCTTGCGTTGCGCAGATCTCAACGGCCACGTTGCGCAGTTTCGCCCGATTAGACACGTTCTCTCGCGCGAACATTCACACTCGCATGCTCGAGCCGTCTGTGTCTCCGCCCATACAGCGTGCGTTGAGGATCTCTCAACGTGCCGTTGCGAACTGCGCAACGCACGGTTGACTCTGGTCGCATCAATGTGCAAATCAACGGACAAGGAAGGGGTCCTATTTCTAGGGTTTTGGTATTTTCATGGTTTTCCCTTCTTCGGTGTACCACTCATTATCGCTAAAGTAATTTGAAATGGGTCACCTTTCGGTTGTAAATTTGGCTTAAAGAGCAACCCCCGACTTATTCTGACTAGTAGGAGGGGTGCAGTTAGGGCGCTAATCCCTGCGGGCCAGCAACGGGGGTCGATACCTACCCGCCGCGAGAGATGGTGAGATCAGCGCCCGTTGAAGTACAGATCAGCGGAATCTCGTATTTTTTCTTTTGATCGCGCTCTCACCATCGCACCACGAGCCTTTATTGAGCATTCCCAAATTGGGTTCGCTTGCTTTCTTCTCTCCTTTCAGATAGTTCCGTAGCTCACTGCAAGCGCTCTCAGCATGAGTTTAAACTACACACTGCTCAGAATAACCTATACATAGGGGTTCAAAACAGCATATTTCCCGTATCGCACATTAATGAACTTTTCGCGCAAAAGTTGCTGTCGTGGCGAAATTCTATAGCAAAATGTTTCGTCAATTGTTCCTCTGCTGAGACAGGCAGACCGTCCTCCACTCCCCTCGCCGCCTTCATCTGCAATTACCGTCGAGCTCAAGGTAACCTTCCGTAGATGTCTCAGCCTGAAGCCTGATTTCTTGAAACGATTCAGTGTTGAATAATTTCTAGAGACACTAGCTCTGACTGCAACTCTCGAAAACCGTCTTTCAGGAAACGTCGTAATGGCACACGATCCGTCGAGGACTCCATTGAGCTCGACCAGTTTCCGTGTTCTCAGGATCAGATTTTTTGACTGCCGTTGGCTTCCCACATTTTAGGCGCTCTAAAGTTTCATTTAGAAAATAGAATGTGTTTGTAATTCTGACTTCGGTTTCAATTGATCAAATTGTGATTAAATTCATTTGGATATAGAGGCAGAAAGTCTTTTCTTCACACCCTCCCCCTCCCCGTATACTGTTCAGAGACAAAATGAGGCTCAAAGCCTGGGATTGGAATCCTTCGTGCCGTCGCCGAAGCTATTCGAACATCTTGTGAGCAGTATTGAATCAAAATCAACCGCATCCGAAATACTTGTGACTATTGCGTTCTTTAATGAGAATTCGATATGTGTTGAGTTTCATCAAGTTCCATTCCGATCTCCACTTTCTGTATAATAACTACAATGTCACCATATTTATTGGGTAGTCTATCTGTTAGACGGCAAAAATGCCTTCAGGAAAGCATTTAATTGAGGTGAAGCAGAAATAGAGATTGCTTTAGAAGCGTCAACAAAACCAGAAATTCATAGATTAGAACCGTGTTTCACCGCAAGGTACTGCAAGTCTGAGCAAGTAAGCAAGCGAGCAGCCAACGATCCCTTATATTTATATAGAACATAGTGCACAGATGGATTTCTATTTATTTGAGTGAATGAGAAGAGCCCTAAGCACTGATCTATGAAATTCTTCTGCTTGTTTGATGACGGTGCAGGACGTATTTTTAAACCCAGGTAACCTTAAGCATCAGTTTGCCTAGGAAGCATAAATTTTCAAAAGCGCTACCAATCATAAAAGTGCCTCTCACAGAGTCATTCACAGAACAATTTATAAGAGATGTTATTCGTAACCAGACTTACTATCAGTATTACTGCTCCTGCGATAATTCCATCCAAGCGATCCTCATTGGCGAACATATGCAGTGAGGGCGCACGTTTCCGAGTTGGAGCCTGAAGGATGATAATGAGTATGATTCATGTATTCTTACGTCTTTTAATTCCGCTGATGGAGGAAGAAGTAAAACAGCTCATTGGAAATGAAGATTTGTAGAACCATGAAGGCATCGCAAAGGTGCTTTCAGAGGGAGAGGAACTAAAAACTACAACAATAACCGCAATACGATACATTTGATATTTTAATAGGTTTTGATCTCATTGCACATAGAAGGAGCTTGTATAGATTTATTGAAAGTTAGACATCGAACCACTGAGTTGCCACAATATTTGCAACCATGGTGTGCGTGGCCTGATCACTGACCTATTTATCATGGCAAAGACGAATATCAGTTCTACAATAAAATGCATTTTAAAAATAATTTTGATGTACCGTGATACAGAAGTATGACGTTGCTCAGTATTGCGGTTCTTGAGAAATGACCGAATGAAGGAAGCGTGAAATTTGGGGAGACGATGGTAAGTGGGCAATGAAGGCATTCAGACATTATTCTGCTTCATGCTTTGATGTTAGTCAAAACTAAGTGAGAAGAATAGTTAATAGAAATGCTACAGTATGCTACGGCCTAAAGATAAACAGCGTAATAATAATTCGAAAACAAAAACCACAAAACATGCAAAACAATCGGTAATACACTACAATAATTTTAATACTGTAAACTAAAGTCTTGAGGCTACAAGAAAGAATTGCTTGCAAAGATTAGTCATGAGTACAACTTTATGCCACATCTTTGCGGTGCAAGTATTATACACCTGATTAATCAAGATACTTTCTATGCATGCAAAAATGTTTGTATTCGAGTTACCCAGAATTTAGAATTCGTTAGCACACATAATTTCGCAAAAAAAATAAGAAAAATTGGTGCCGAATTGTGCGGGACACTTTGTTCGATGTGACCAAGTGTTTTCTTAAAGCATAGCACCTTTGTGAGGGGTATGAATGGTTAAATAGCAATCAAGATAGCAGTGGAATCAGAGGGGGTAACATCTGCTAGAGCCTTCACTGTCAATTTCGGATAATAGGCCCATAGGGTTAGAGGTGCATTACAAGCTGCCAGAAAAGTGGATAGTACAAGTGCCGCCTGGGCCATTATCCACAACTGAACTTCCCTGTGAGTGCATAGGTCGAACCCTAGCTTATAAATATATACCTGCTCGAAAACATTTCTCCTTTCAAATTTTAATTCAATTACAACAGATCTAAATGTCTAAATGCTTCACTGATTGGAGATAATGATTTTCAAATGAAATCAAGAACCCCTTTATCCCTCCCTAAACTCTAGATAAGAAATCATGCATATTCCTCTTACTGTTATGTGGTCAAATTTTATTGAGCCATTGGGCGAAAAGGCATTACTTTGCTTGATTTCCAAGTTATTTAATGGGAAAATTTGCTGATTAAAAGCTCTTATTGGAGAAAACATCACTCAGCGTTCTGGTTTCTAAGAGAAGTGAGAGTGCAATTCTCCAAGCACTGCATTCAAAAATAAAACTGGTCTATGAGGGATGTTTTCGATTAGGCAGCTGTGTAAGACTGGGAGAAAGTCGTACCTGTACGATAATTGATATGTATGTGGCTGAGCAATTAACACTCTGATGTGAAAGCCGCGCGTCTGACGATTCTGCTGCTTGAAGACGAGAGAGAGTGATCGCTTTATTCGACGCTGCTCCTCGACATTTTAGCTCAGTTTATATATCAGGCAAAGATTCCACAACTCTCCGGTATAGGAACACTATCTCGTGATGTTGAAGCACGTTCGGAATTTTGATTAGAGCTTTCGGCCAAGAAGAGCAAAAGACCAACACCATGCGAGAAAATGTAAATCTGTTAAGGCCCCAAAAATAGCTCATATCATAAAGACCATGTAAGTGAGAATCCGGAGAAAGAATAAGCAGAAGAAGAAGAAGCATATGAAAGTATTCTGTGAAGGCACAGAAACTCCCCAAGGACGAAAGCTAGTGGATCTTTTTCGATAAGATCACCGTGTGAAAAATAGTACGGTAGGCACAAGAGATAAGATTCAGAATAAGCAAGACTACGAATAAGAAGAAACATTTTTCACAGTCACAAGACTCAGAAAAAAGGATTGCACAGAATGAGTGATGTCTGATAAGAGAGTGGTGAATTTTGTTACTATTCTTGCGTACAATGACGTATCACTTGAAGCAGTTCTTCTTTCGCTGGCAACACTCGATCCGCGGCTGATGAGGTTATCGTCCACGTAAGCCAGAGTTCCTTTGATGGTTATGTTGGCAGACCCTCCCGGGCACGAAGCAGAGCAGGAAGTGTATACTTGACTGGTAGAAAAGTGAAAAACGAGTTTGTTGAGTTTTGTGCGTGGAGTGCATTTGGCAATTTGATATTGGTCCTCACAAGTGATCAGGGCGGTCACCTCTCCTTCATCGCTCGTACAGGCGAGATCCATTATCGCTCCTGGGATGCAACTGTAGCACCCGGTTAAATCGCTCGTTTGAAATATACAGGAGCTCTTGTGCTGTTGCGCAATGAGTTTCAAATTTTCCATTACAATGTGTAGTTGAAGGGCGGAGCCGATGTTGAGTTTTGCGAAAATGT
>MU871647.1:0-14956 GCA_036418205.1 Ostertagia ostertagi
TGATACTCCTGTGGACCGCGAGGGGTAGCGCCAGTTTATACATCGAAACGCGTCATCAAGGCGCTAAGCGCTAAGGACTTCGACTAACTGCCACCAAAACTATCAGGACCCACCCACCGTTTGATATCCCATCTGCGTCGCTAAGTTATCTGCTATGCGCTCTCTAATCGGACTTCTCTTGCCCTCTCCGCGACTCTCATCTCCCAGCCTACCTCCTAGACTTCTCGCAGCGTAAGGCAGAAGGCTAGTATTTTCTGTTTTCGGCGATTTTCCTTCTTTTGCTCTCCACTTGTAGTCTCGTTCACATCCATACTTTCATGTTTGAGTGGGATAATTACATCAATTCAATCATGATTCTTGCCTACCCATACTCAGCTCACTTTGGGTGGTGTTCTTCTCATCGCTGAATTTTCTCAAGTCCATGAAGTGTCCCAAAGCGAATTAGTTTCTTGTCTGAAGTGACTCCCCCTCTCTGCCTACTGAGGATGAGTCTCCTTTGGTCTGCTCGTTTTTAGTGTGCTTAACACATCACACCTACCTGATCTCCACTGGCCCAGGCAAACCAGGTAAAAGCAAGTTTCGTGCTAGATAGACTTTCAGTCGACAAACATGGGTATTAGATATTTATTTTTCACAATCCAAGTACAGCTATTTGATGGCTTAGATCCTAGGATGCCAGGTCGCTTACACAGTATGGGCATTTGGTGCATAAACGTCCAAAAAAGCTTAAATTCACTGTAGAATCCAAATGAACGATTGTCGTTCAGTGAAATTACAGCCGAAATTAAGAGCACAACTTTTTAATGATCTAGTACATACATTAGTAGAAGGGATTGTAATAATTTGTGCAAAAACATTGTATAACATTGAGTCGCATTTTGATAGCAAACTTTCCCATTTCTATCATATCATAAATCGGCGAGTTATCTTTAAAGACCCATTTCTGATCTCCGTCGTGGTGAGCGTGCCCGATACTGCAAACAGATGGAATAAGAACAGGAAACCGGTGAAATCGTGTTTATTTGTGGTATCTGTGAGCAGTTTTGTCATATAATCTTGTTGGTTGCATCTCCATGGCGCACTCAGTTCTATTAGGAAGTCCTTTTGATCTAGCACCTTCGTTTTTCAAGCTCCGCAATTTTTCTTTTCTAATGCGTTTTGACTGTCTTTCTCTCTCATTTTGCTCTTAAATCTGCAGCACCAAGTTATTTACCATGCGCAAGATCTGAAGGTAAAGCCTTGGGTTGAATTTCACCCTGGCCAACTAATCTGTCCATTCTTGCGGGATAACGTACTTGGTTTTGCACTCATTCGGAAAGATAGAAACATACATACTAAAAGGCTGACCTCCGCAAGTTGTTCTGAAGGCCAGTTCGCAAATCATGGATTTGCAATTTGAAAGGAACTAGGATTGGACACTCCCAGGGATTAAGTAATGCTGAATCCTCTGGTGGGCGGAAGTGGTGTAACGGTGAGTGGCGCCATTTCTCGCAACGGTCCAGATTTGAAACCTGGGCTGGAATCCACTCAGTCAAACAACCTTTCACTCATCTAGGGTCGGTCAATTGTTGCCAGACTCGTCCAAGAATATAAAGAGAAAACGCTGGATTGCGATTGTCTGGCAGCCCTCATTCCATTGTGTTAAGCGGCAAACTTCATTTCCATGCCGGTGTCGGTTTGAGTGTAAGAGAGTATTACGTCTCAGCGTTTTCTCAATTAATGTGTGCGCTTCGCGGCGCAAAGCTCTATCATGGACCAACGTGCGCAGTTCGCTCTACTTGCTTTACTGCCTTTCTTGTGCACCTTTATGTTCCCTGTAGAAACACCATACTTAACGCTGTTCTGAATTCGGCATTATGTTTCTTGTATTAGGTTGTCCTGAAAGTCTTTGCCCATTTGTCAATTTTTTTTCTTCGAAGATCGCGAGTCTTGCTTTAGCTCCAGTCGAGTCATTTTATCAGTCACGATTTCAGACCCCATACGTAATCGCTCCAGAACATATTGCCTTTCAGCAGTTGCTGTAGAATGTCGTGCGATGTAGTATATTTCTGTCCTGAGCTTCCGAGGCAAAAAACTAGAGGAAGTCCGTTTTCGAGTACTCCGGAACACAAAGCTCTCCCTCTTTTAGTTGAATCATCAGCAATAGAAGCTGGCGCTATTCTGTTGGGGCCGGACCTGCTAAACACAAATGGACCGTGGGACCAGAACATGCCCATGTAGAACTGGAACTTGTGTGACCTTCTTCGATATATTCTGTGAAGATCGCTAGCTCTTGGATGAAGTTGATTTGTGTAATGTTTTCTACGCATAGTGCTAAAGAATCCCCCAATTCCGCACTTGGCCACACATTATTGAACATCAACAGCATTGATGTATTCGTGTAGGAGCAGCGACAAATGCGCATGAACGCATGCCAGCTTTACGCTTCAAGCACGCAAAGTTTGCATCTCAAAGTGTTTGGCAATGTCTGAAGTGGACACAAATAATCTGCTGGTTCTAAATCGTGCTGATCCTTGAGTGGCGTTCGCGAGGTTTACAATGAGGAGAACCTACTCCTTCTACCGGACTTGTCAAATCAAAGTAGGATCCGCGTCAAACAGATACAGGCACGTAAATCAAAAGAGTACACAAGACACACACTGAAGGGCTCTGATGGCGGTTCACAATTGTTCGAAAGCAGAAATCAAGAATCTTACGCCTTTTCCCATAATTTTTTCCATTTGAGGAGCTATTGAGATGGCTATTGCGTGTGATGATGAGCTCGCTAGTGAGAGCAGTGTGCATTATGGTGGCATTGAAACCAAGAGACCTGTTTCTGTCGAGACGAGACTCTAGAATCACACTCGGCACCTGTTTTCCACAGTCACAAGGTCCGACCACATTTGGGCTTAATTTCCTGAGTCTGAAGTTCTGGCGCGGACATCGCAACCAAATGTTTGCCATGTCGTGAAAGGCACTCTGAAGCTCCCATCGCAAGACGTAAGGCTCTTGCCGCACCGCTTCCATTGACGCGTTTTCTGGGTTTCAAAATCAAGAGGTAGCCAAATATGTTTTCAGTCAAAGTCGATTTTTTCAGCTATAATCACTGCGAAATAGCCTATGGACGGCGGGCAGAGACGCTCGCTCATGAGATCCATGCGAAATGGGGTTACATTAGGTTTTTACAAGCATGTTCAAGAAATTATCCTGGAGATATCACAACATACACATGAAAATGGGCAAAGACTTTCAGGACAACCTAACATGTGATACTTTGCTTAGGAACTAAAGGTGAACTTTCATATTGATATCATACAACAGACCTTTCTAGCATCCGCTCTGAGTCGACGTGAGTCCATTTTGCTCTGAAAAAAAAACTTCAAAATCAGAGGTCTGCATCCATAATACATGTTGAGTGTTGGAGACTCGTAAAGTGGTAAAGGATACTGGTAACAATACCTGTTAGCTGCGTCACTGAAATTTCCTAAAACTTGTGTAGTCTTTTCTGGGTTTGTGAAATATTCATTGGTGTATGCCATCCTTTTGGAAAAGGTTAGTTTTCTATGACAGAACTTCATAGGATCAGAACTGTTTCGCAGAATTCAAATTGTTATCTCTATGCTCGTACTTAAACCTTCTCAGTCCCAAAAAGAACTCATGGAAGCAATTTCGGTTCGTCCAAGTGTGTTGTGGCAGCTTACGGGAACAATTTTTGCTATTTCACTACCTGCTGCAGTTAGCCATTTGCTACTCAAGATCCTTTTTCGCCCGTATCCAGATTCAGGAGCGTAGCTTCGGGACTCCAGACGGCTGGCTCCCTTATTCGGGTCGTTACATTCCTTGTTCTTCCTCGGAAATTGACCGATGTGCCATGGCGCACGGTGAGGTGACTTACAAACAAAGCCACCTCAACTCATTAGCTTTTTAAAGGCATTTTTCCGCGATCATTGGACTTACAAGGGGAGCTCTTTCAGGTGTACCCGCGCTCTCCATACGATTGTAGGCATTGGATGTATTGGATTGTGGTGGATAGGCATTGTTCATAGTTTGCGCCACGAGAGGAGGACGCTCGAACCGAACGAATCTGCGCAAATGCGAAATGAATGAAGTGCGTATCGATCCACAAAATGGGAGGGGCTTCGAATCGCGCATTGGAATCTGCGAATCTCTTGAAAGGAATTAGTGTCTATCGATCAGTCAATCGGAGATCGCAGCATCGAAACGGCGGTGCGAAAATCCTCTAGCAACGCTAATAGGGCGTGGTTTACTACGTCGATACGTATCTAAACCTTTTCGCATCCGCGTTCGCGCGTGCGCGGATTCACCTGGTCGATACGTATCTTTTTCTTTTCGCAGATTCGAATATTCCGATGGTTCCAAAACTATGAACAATGCCTGACATAAGTGTAGTCAGTTTCCGCAAATTGGTGCTCTGATGCAAAAGGTTTTTTCAAGTTCTGTATAGGGGTTATTTGATGTCCTGATCACGAATATGACATTCGTTTCTGACATTAGCACTGTTTACCGTATACTTCCTGTTTTCTGGGCTCTCTCACCTACACATAGCGCTCGGACTACAATTGTAATTTAGGGGATACGGAGACCCGGAATGGGTAAATCAGGCATCGTGAGACAAGATGGAACCTGTAAGATCACAGAATGATGAGGTCACTAACTGTACCCCTTGCTTCGCGTAACTTTACGCATTTAGTCCTGATCGCGATCTAGTCACTAGGAGGGCGCAGACGAAGAGATTAAAGCGCTAAATGGAGCTAGCGCCAAGAATGAATGTCATATTCGTAATCTGGACACCAAATTACCCCTACCCAGAAGTTTACATCGAGTTTGGTGAAAACAACTGTCGTGACAAGGTGACGTCCACCTGGCGCCAGATGGCGCCCCGTTGAAAATGAATAGTCATGCCACATAGGGCATTGAATTGCCCATATGTGCAAATTTTTGACAAAAAATAAAATTTCGAGATTTTGCGGTTGTATAGTTGAATAGTGCCGTTATTTCTTGTCCACATTCCCCCGCTATACTTTTCTCTGCTTCAAGCAAAATGGCGCAGGCGTCTTCTGGCTGGTTCGCCAGCTCGGCGAAATGTTGGAAGGCTTTACAGCCTATGGACCCAGAATTGTTTTCTCTCTTAGTTAGTTATACTGAAACTCGCCAATTGTATGTACATAGAATTCACTAACCCTGCTCCAATCGATGCCTTACCTAATTTTGGGTTTTACAGTGTGCTTTTTTAGCAGCAAAGAAATGATGAACGTCTTCTAAACATAGTAAAGTCATTCCTATGTACACTAAAGCATACCCTTGCTGTTCTGGTTGACCTATCTCTATCTCTTGACGAGCCGCGTCTACTTCCATCGGTAAAACTTTTACGAACCGGCTGTGGCGGCGCTCGACCCTGTGCTTCTCCGGGAACACTGAAGATTGAAAATAATAGCAACTGTTGAAGATTTCACAAACAAAGAAAGTGTACAAAGAACGGAGAACTGCCGAGAATGTGTCCTGCCATGGGAAGGTCATCTGGTCAGTCCGGCTTTGCATGAGTATAATGGGTGTTAGGCTACGGTACCTTGACGTGGCTGACCTCTGTGACCGTTTTTAAGGAAGCGATTACGATAGATCTCAAAGGGGTTAGAGGGGACGTGGGGGTCTCAATAGTACGCCAATGGCGAAAAAAGCAAAGAAATCCGTCAAAAATAAGCAAAATAGTACCCCTTTGATTGCCCTTTCATTTTCGACCATGGATGAGCGACGGTAAAGAACGACGTTGTTCGGACGTGTTAACCCCGATAGCCGCCATCATGCCAACAAGCATAGTGTTTTGATTGATAAGGCAATACGTGGGCAAGTTGGAAGATACAGCCGCTAGAAGGGAAATGATCATCCAAAATGAAAAGCCAACAGCAAACAGTCCATCCAGATCATCAACAAAACTAGTGGGCGTCACGTCACTGGGGGCGGAGCGTCACGCGGGTCCTGCTCAGCAACCACAGCACCTTTCGCCGTGGGAGGACCACACATCGCTTCCTTGGCAGCCAAGTAATTGCTCCGTGTGGCGCAGGTTCTCCCCCGATGCGAAAATTCCTTATCGTAATCGCTTCCTTTAAGTCATCTCATTCAAACATGTAGAAACATCTAGAGAAATAAAGTAAAAGAGCTAGAGCATTCTGCTTGCTTTTGTTTTGAAGCCTGGCCACCTGAATGAAATGGGTGTAGCAGAAAGAACTCTCAATTGAAACAGCATGCATCAATTGACCAAGACCGAGAAGCGCACGTGACGACGTGCAGAAATTTCATCCTGCGACCGTATAGACAGGATATTCCCTAGTTGATCACCAGTGCAGATGAGTCAAGAGTCCACCACGATAACAACACGAGGCACGCCTGGTGGCTACCTCGCAGCCTGGATCCACCATCTCAACCAAAGCCCGAGCTCTTTCATCAGAGATATTACCCCTGGTTGTTGGATTCGCTGGGTATCCCGTTTTGAGAACCGCTTCACTTATGCAGACAAGCATTGCGAAGGTAACCATGGAATAACTCCCCAAGTTGGCCGCAGCAGTGCGGGAGAACGGTTCGAAACGTCTCAAAATCTCCTTCCTCCAAATGAAAGCCCGGCCTCACATTGCAAGGATAGCTCGCCATGTTTTGAGGGAACTGGCTGGACCACGATACCACATCTGACGTATAGCACTGACATTGCTCCATCGTACTGTCTCCTCCCAGCGCACTGAAGCTACGAAAAAGCTCGGTGAATACAGCCACCCAAAAACGACCTCTCCGAACTCTTCATCTCACAGCTTCACTCGTTCTGGGAGGAATGCATCCATTCGTTCCCTAGCAAATGGATGCATATCAGTGATTATGATGGTGGTTATATTTTTGATCAATTGATTTTCAGAAAAGAAAAACTTGAAGGAAATCAAAGTGTTGAGAATTCGGCCAGAAATTATGGAGTCAGTAATAAAGGTCAGCCCAATACTTCCAATCTCTGTGTGGACATTTGTTTGACTGTTCAAGGCGCCACTAATCTCCTACCACTGTAGCAATCGAGCACAGCAAGCGCTGAGTTCCAACCGCGGGGAAAAGTCTGTGGTTGGGAAAATTTGGAATTAACTATATCTCTGAGTAAATACTCACAATACATGATAAATTCTTAAACATTCCACCCTTCATACGGTCGGCGTCCGGTTGCGCTCCAGCAAGCAGCCAACAATTATTCGCAATATTCTTCCGCATTCCAAAGATACGTGGTGGACAGACGTTTCTTCTATCACTGCAAAACTCACATGAAATAAAATGTATCTGTCGAAAAGGTCAATGCTAGTGACAGACCCGACGCCGAACGGTTTTGTTGGAGAATTCTTCGAAGGGTTGTTTTGCATTGTTGAATATCTCCCAGACAAGAATACCATAGGAGTAGACATCACATTCTTTTGTATAGACTAATGTGTTCACCACTTCAGGAGCTTGCCTGGTTGAACTGTGTATTGAGTGTATCGGTTAACTTCAAGTTCCAGGGAAAAGCTAAAGCTCTACACGTTGACGACCGTGTGGTACGATGTCATACCACACTCTTTCGGCCACGTGGGACCGTGCGACATGATGTCATGTCACAGTCTTTTTAAAGCTGGTTTTAAAACATTTTAGGTAACTTATTTACGTGATGTATGCGCCATACTAGGCATGTACAAAAGGCGTGGTTCTGGAAAGAAGCTTCGGTTGATGGGCTATCGAGTTTTTCTAAAAATGTTGAATAATGATCAAATCACAGGAATCGCTAAAATGGCCAAAATCGCATAATCGGAGACCTACCACACAAGAAAGATAACAAATACACACTTCCTGAGAAAAAGGAGTTCTCGTGGGACCGTGTGACATGATGTCATGTCACACTCGCGCGGTCAAAATAATGCGCGCGGTCCCACACGCCAGACAGCGAAAAATAGCGCGGTCGTCAACGTGTTAAAAAATGTCCATGATTTGTTCCTAGTAGTAGGGTGTCACCAAAGTTTGCGCTATTTTTACACCTTTGAGTTAACATTATCTCCAAAAAGCAATAACCATAGTCACAATTAACGGCGTTTTGTCAACTATTCACTGATGAGCCTATGCAGTGTTCCTAGATTGCCAAAGGTTTCAGCTGAGAATGCAGTGAGGTCGATTCCAAGATTCTTCTATAGATCGTATTTTCTGTCCGCAAGATGAAAGATTAATACTTGGTGGGTTGTACCAGCAAATCTCCAAAAAGCAGTAGCCTAGCATGAACGATTCGGGAGTTCTGACAGCAAAAGCCAAACCTCCTTCTAGTCCGACCCTTCCGAGATATTGGTGGAGCACGAGAGTGACCTTGCGCTGGGAACCGCCGCCCAGTAATACTAGGGTCACTGAAGAAGATCAACATCGACAGCGTAATGGCGACGCGTTCAATTTGAAAGTAAAGCAAGACAAAGTCTGCTTGCTACAGTTCTTCCACCTCCGCTGTGTGGCCCTATCCTCGTGCCAACAAAAGACAACTCAGTCTGACCTCTAGCGCTCTTCCCCAGGAAGAAATTTTACGCTAAGTGACATGACCTCAAACTCGACTTCCGATCTTTCTTCGATCAATAGCTCCTGGAATTCTAGAGATAAGACAGCGACTAAATTTCCTTGTATAGGCAATACATTGTAGATGACAGAGGTATGTTTGGATGAGCAAAGACTCCACATAAAAAAAAAATTGAATTCAAAAATACCCAAAGTGATTCACTAATTATGGGACAACCTAATACAATATCATGTCTTCCAGTGGCTCCATTTGATGCCACTTCATCGTCGTCCGGTACCGTTATGGCACAGCAAATTTTCTGCGCCAGTTTCCGTCAAAAAATCACATGTAAGAGTTATTGGTGATGATGATGAACAAGAGATGTATTCTTCGCACTGGCGCTATTTGGGGAAATCCGCAGTGTCCCACGAACAATGGGAAAAATTTGTAATCACCATTTCCTCACCGCTTTTTGACCTTCAGGGGCCATTATGCCAAAGTGGACCTCATGTGTGATGTTCCCTCATAATCCTACGTGCGATTAGCTGTTTAGAAAAAGTGCTCTACATCCTGAACAACCGCGCTTATTAGGCGATATCCACTCTTCCTGCCAGTGCAGAACTGCAGAGTCAGTTCGATAATGTGTAGATTGGAAGAAAAGTTCTGTACTAACGATTCGAGCTTTTGACGTTTATGCTTGAGGACAGCTCTGAGAAAATGAAAAGGAATGGAGCATTTCATACCATTTCACAGGTATCCTTTCAAAGCCTTGTATTTTGTACCTGTCTGCTTGTTTCGATAAACCAAAATCAGATATTTTTACAATATTTCGCTGATCATCAATTAAACAATTTCTGCACGCTATATCTCTGAAATCCAGCATATGTTTAGCAGTTAGTAGGTAGGTGTACTTGGTAATACGCAGCGAAATCATTTTTGGGCAAAATCGAATTATAAGAAAAGCAGCGAGTGTGTCGCTTACAGGCGTTGGCAGCGTATATAAAGATTTGCTGGGATACTTACCGATGCATGCACCGCTTATTGTGAAGGTAGTATAAACCGAGTGATACATCAAAAGCATAAGAACAACGATCAGGACAGCTGACCTGCAGCGGTTTAGATTATTGTGCTGGATTTTTTCACATTAGCTAGATCTAGAACAAGGGGTAGCGCTATCAAAATAAGGTCCTCTGTGGTTAGAACACAGGTCAGAGCAAAGTTTTTCGCTGTTAGAGTGCTGCCACTCTTGAATAAAATTTTTGATGAGGATACGTTGTGCTCCTCACTCGGGTCCTTCCGAAGTAGAGCTGTTAAGTCGGCCAATGCAGAGGTTTCTTGATACAAATCTTATACGATCCTCATGCGATTGATCGTTTAGGCTAATTTTACTTTGAATGTTCCCATTATATTTGTTTTTATATCTTCAGTTGTTTTTATATCTTCAAATGTTCTTTTTGCAATTCGTGTGCTTTCTTCGGCGAAGTGGTTTTGATTTTTGTATTGTTAGTGTTGTTCATTACCACGCAGCCTCACTGTGTTATCAGAATAAAGTAAATAAATAAACAAGTTCCATCCGATTGGTGGTATCACCTCATCGATGAAAAGCACCGATCTTGCTACCTTGCCTCCATTAACCATGAGAAGGCACTCCTCAATCCACATTTGCCAGCGCTTTGAAAGGCGTTGAGAGAATAAGTAATATCGATTTCCTTATATATCTCGTGTACTATAGTCCCAATGACCTGAGGGCATTGCTGTGTTTTTTTAGCAGAGCACAAAGGAAGTAGATTGTCCAGCAGGGTGAAAAGATGTTGAGGAATCTTGAAGTTGTCTGTTTATTGACGAGAAAGTGTCGATGGATGGTTAATGTTACGCGCGTGAGAGCACATTGCGCTGCGCGCGTGAGCGAAAGTGATGTGGTGGCGGGAGAGATGAAGAGAAATGCTCGACGAATCCCCGACCGAAATCCACGCTGATGTCAACGTTGTGTGGACCGAGGATCAGCTCTGACAGAAATTTCATTCAGGACGTGAAGCTTTTTTTCTGAAGACAAGAGTCGGGATCTAGCTAAGGTGCTGTAGCTTCCGAAGGTGACAGAAAAGTGTGAATTGAAACTAAAGCAAAGAAAAAACAGAAGAAACTACTAGCATAACTTGAAAAAAGTTCTTTGCTCTTCAACAGCAGCAAAAAGCCTCTCCAATGTCCATGATTCAGAAACTCAATGAGCATTTCATATGTTTATCATTTTACATGGTGTTGCAGCCGCAACGGGGGGGGGGGAAGGCAAAGGGAACGTTAGTGGGGCGGAATGGGAAGAAGGACGACCGTAAGAAGTTAAGGGGGTAAGGTCCAGTCGGCCTTGAGGGAAATTTAGATGGATGCTGCCCATACATGTAAGTGCGCTCATTAGTTCATTAGTACACGTTCTTTTATGCAAACCAATTCTCTATGACGTAGTGGCTTCACAAGTGGAAGCCAGCATGGCAGAAGCGTGAAGCGTACGCAGTGAAAGCGAGGTCTTGCCCGCTGCGGGAGGTGGGGGGGGGGGGGAAAGGTGACTGAAGGTAAATTGGTAGAATAATGTAGAACGGACTTCAATTCTGTGATGCTTGTCTAGGAGCAAATGTACAGCAAAACTCACATTGTTGTTCTTGAGAAAGTGATCGAGTCCACCTCCTGGCACCATTTCCATCACTATCATAGCGCTGTCGTTATCGATGACCATGCCGTAGAATGCGACTATATTCCTTAAAAAACAGCGGTTCGATGCCAGTTACTATGACACCATCTTCAGCACAAGTATGTTGGACTTTTCTGACAGCTCAAATACTTTTTATAGATGTGAGCATCGCTTCTCAGAATTTTATACACATATCATCTATGGCATATGAAGTCCCGTTGACCATCTTCCATCCTGTCGCGTGCAAGAGTGGTCCAGTGGATCCTCGCTCGAGGGACACGAAGTCCTTCATTCCTTTCGTTCAGAGCTTTCGTGAAGAAGTCTGACCATCGGGCCGGCGGTCGTCCAGGTGTTCGTTTGACGTCCCGAGGGATCCAGTCGGTAACCGCTCTGGTCCAACGGTCATCAAAATCGCATGACGTGTCCGGCCCACCTTATCTTGGACTTCCTTGGAGAAAAGGGCAACATCCCTGATCTGTGCGTGCGTAGTGCGTAAAGTCTCGGGAGATAGTTTTGATGGTACCTAGCGGCACATCCTTCAGATGTTCCCGTTTACCACTGTCAAGTGCAAGTGCTGTACGATTCTTCACCGATGGCATGTTGGAACGACGACTCCATGCTGTTGCAATTGATAAGTAGGGCAGATGGACATGGCTATCGAAGAGATCCGAGTAGAAGTCGTGGATGACTTTCTCCATTGCCCTTCGGGATGCAGTAACTGTTCCATCCGGACGTCGGAGGCAGGTCATCTTGGTCTTGTAGCTGGCAAAGCTTCGGCGGGCATTGCGGATGCTCCTCCCAGCCTCTGCTGCTTCAGCTAATACTGCTGCTCTTCGCTCCTTGAAATCTTCATCACCTACGTGAGTTGGTGATTGCCTGCAGCTCGTGCGGCTCCACGTTGGCGTATCAGTTCGAGTTTCCGGAGACAGACGTCCCTTGGTGACTTTCAAACTCTCTGCCTTCTTGCCACAATCGTGAAGATGTTCAACGAGCCGATAGTACTCCTCGTCGATGTTTTCGATGACGGAATCCTCCCATAAGCTGACGAGGGAAGCGAAGTGGTCCCAGTTGATGACTGTCCTGGGGCTTCGCTTCCTGAACTTCGAGGCTCTCTCAACACGCATCGAAAAGTGGAACCTTGCGCGGAGGAGACGATGGTCCGATTCGGTGAAAAACTTTGGAACAACTTACGATTGAAGATAATGTGGTCCATCTCCTTATAAAACTGTCCATACTGAAGGTCTTTTCTCATTAAAAGATTTTCATTGGAAGGTGTCTAGCCGGTTAGTGGCGGGGCTGCGTGGCGCAACATCAGGAGGCGGACAAAAAGCCACCTTGCCCTGAGGCGGGAGTCAACTTAGGAGATCTTTCTGCAGCTTTGTTGATTCATACCAGCTGTCTCCACTCAGGCATGTCCATGCATGCTTGCGTGTGTGGCGCACTGTGTGTGTGCGGTTGGTATCCTGCATGTCGACAGTCAAAAGTTTACATTTAAAAGCACGCTTCCGGGATTGGGCACGCTCACCTGTTCCATCCGAGCGTAGTAGGCAGGCGGACAAGCGTTGATGTCGCGCCCCTTTTGCGCTTGAAAGTGCGCGACAAAGGCGCAAAAGCTCGTCGACCCGCAACTCACACCTTCGTCCGCAAGCCCCGCCTTCCGCTGTCGGTTGCCACGTGGCGCTGCTTGAAAAGCGCGGACGCAGTTGCGGTAGTGGTTCATTGCGATCAATGTCGTTGGCGCTGGAGCAACTGGGGCTGCTCGTCAAAACGTGCGAAACACCTATCTCGTATCCCAAGGTTTAGTGCGTGCTGAAAGTAGAGCGAGGTCCTTGATCTGGTGCGCAATCGGAAGTTCATCGACGTCGTTTTTTCTACTCCAGACTTTCTCCCTGGTAGGTGTCGAGAGGACGCTTGTCCACGCTAATCCGAACTTGCCTGTTGCAAATATTAAAAGTTTCAGAGACTCATAACCCTTTGGCTTCGGGATGCGTGGCTTAACCTCTCTGATGCGCTGTTCTAGACCACACGAGAAGGCAGGGCAGGTGATTTTGGCTGACCGAAAAGCAAGGTAGATGGGGGCTTGCTAGTCCTCGGCTGCGAAGCGGGCTGTTACGGCGTTGGAATATTTCGATGCTGCTATGCCGTTTGATAGTGCTGCTAATCAGAGGACTTAAGGAGTGGTGAGTTGCTGGTGCTTCATCACGGAAGTTGCGATCAAGTTCAATCTTTAATCTATCGCTCCGTGAAGACCTAATGAGCGTTATGGATAATATCGAAGAATTGTGGCTACGAACGTCGTCCATCAATCAATCTGTTTTCCAAGTCATTTGCCCTACAAATATCTCCATAACCGTGACTGACTATGGCGAACAACAACGAGGAGTAGGCGCTGGCACAAAAATGTGCCTACTACGGTGAATGTCATTTTTTTTAACAATCACCATCATCTCAACATTGACTTAGTGTCATTAGCATATTTCCCCTCTATTCCTCAACATCGGCATCGTTGTGACAGTAGACCTCTGCTCGCGGAACTACAAAACTGCCCCGCGCATTTGGCCACAAATGCACTCACCACTGTGACGACAAGAACTCGCCAGACGAAAAATTCAAAGGCACTTGTCCAACAAGCATATTGTACAGATCAAAGTATCGAGCACAAATTGTTTACCATTCATTTGAATTATTATCTTGGTTCAATAAATCGACTGCAAATCTAACACAAGCCTCAGCAATTTTATGTAAACCCGTCTATTCTTACAGAATTTTGAGGACATTTACGCTTAGTTTGAGACAGAGTGGGAGTATAACCACCGAAATGGAGACCATATCCTGTTCTTGCATGTCTTCAACTCTGCTTTGCTATCATAACCTGGTACAAACTTACAGATAACCGAACCCAATTTGCCAAAAATATAACACACTGCCATAGTCCCACAATTGAGGCAAAAGAATCTCACTGCTTACACCTCAAGCTTGGAAACAGGCTCATAAAAAATCATATATAGAGGTCTCCGAAGTCCAACGAAGGAGGGCTTTGGAACTGTGAGTTACCATGGTTGGCCGACATGATAAACTCCGACAGTCTCTCACCCTGCTCATTCCATTCCATTCCGTGAGTACCGATGTGAAGTTCTTCAGCCGTTCTTCTTGGGCCAATCTTAGCGTTGAAGTCGCCGACGATGACCTTGAAGAAGGTATGATCTTCCTTGTAGAACTTCTCCAATTCCATATAGTGTTCTTCTCGTCGTAGCTGATGTTGGTGTAGGCGACGAAGATTGTCAAAGCAGGAGTTGAACCACATCTTCTCAATCTCAAACGTCCGATTCGGGTCGTAAGGCTTTCGTACGAATCGATGTTTATGGCCAAGTGCGTGTTGACGAGGACACCCACACCGCCAACGCCTCTGCTGTCGCATGTTCCAAGGAACAGTTCTTCTCCAGTATCGAAAACGGCGTAGCGGGCGGTGCCTTCTCGTCTCGGTCAGTCCGATGACGTCGTACTTGATCTTCCTGGCTTGCATCATCAGGTCTTCAATGTGAGCGATAGATATAGATATTGATGCAAGCTTCCGTGTATTGAGAGCACAGATCACCATCTTAGTCCTTCTTGATTTAGGCAGCCTATCAAGGCATAGCAGCTTTCCCTAAGAGGTTCTATTCAACGCTGCCGTAGAGGCTTACAGCAGGCTGAGGAGAATGAAGCCCATTTACCTTGCCGTTTTTTGCCGGCACATAAAGGCCCAAGTGTCA
>MU871648.1:0-18225 GCA_036418205.1 Ostertagia ostertagi
GGAGGGAGAGGATTCTCGAATTCCTTTTTGCTAAGGTGGCTCTCCAACTATGTTCCTACGTTTCTATTGTTGCGAACCCTATTGGAGAAGTATGTTCAGTTTCCACCATCTGAACACTTTCACATTCGCTGCAGGTGCGAACAGTCTTCGACCGAGTATTTCTGTTTCTTCTTACTTTCTTGTGTTCAGTATTTCTTGAAGTTCCTATATTGATTTCATTGTGCCTTATTGTTTGAGGGCTAGGCCCAATAGGATTTTCGAAGGCCAGGGTATTTTCTGCAAGTGTCGGCTGTCAAATCTGATCATCTAGCTTCATGGCGCTCTGCACCTGCGAGGCGTAGCGGGCAACGGTTCCCCTTGCATACATTTCTGTTAAAAAATGCGGCGCGCCCACCCTACTTGTAGAGCACCACATTTTGTATGAACCTAGATGCACTTGTAAGAAAACTCTTCTTCCACTTGCAGAAAACTCCGCTTTCAGAAAACTGCCAAGCTTTTTGACAAATTCCAAATTCCCTTTTTGTGAACTAAAAACCAAACTTTGAAGTCATTACGAACCTCTTCATTCAAAAGATTATATCTATCTCTATCAGCGTTTTCATAAGACGGGATATAAAAGTTTCAAAACTCCAAATTGTTTTCCTCCCAGGAAGGTTCACAGAACTCTTGATAACCAACTTTGTGAGCTCTTCAAGGCTTCATACATACAAGAAGATTTGATCTTTCGAAGAAGTACTGGAAATTTTACGAAAGATCACTCCTCCAAAAATGGTTCCGTTGTTCCGTTTCTTTATGTTTTTTGGACCATTCTACCAAAGCGCGAGTCTTCATCCTTCAAGCGGCCACAAGTTTCTTTAAAATCAGTTTGATGGGGAGCGTTGAAATTACTGAAATCTTCGCGACCGCTGCTTCACAAAATGTGGTGGAATCTCCTGAGAAGCTTTGAAATGAAAATCTCTCTTCTAACAGAATTTTCTATTAGGACTCGGGAAATCAGTCCGCCGCACAATGCACTTTCCTTCAATTTACCGGTCTGAAAGCATCGGTATCCCTCTGAAAGAACGTATTGCACGTGCTCACTAGGATACGGTAATGAATGGGAATATGTGCTCTAGTAGAATGCAGCTCTGGGATGCGCCATTTACTCACCTGTTGTTAGTAGTCGCAGTGGCATTTGACAGTATGTGCTTCATTTGCCACGTTGATATACGTTGGGATATTCAGATTCTGAGAATATTCCTCAGATCCACGGCCCTCTACCGGCTAGATACGAGCCCCTCGTTGGTATCTGCACGACGGTATTTAATTTTGTGTATGCCACGGTTCGCGATTCACATAAGCGATGAGCCTAAGCCTACTGGGAGAAGGGAAAGTGAAATGTGCTCTCACACCACAAACTCTCTACCGTCCTTAACGCTTAACCCTAACGAGTGTTGGCTCAATTTTTCTTTTCAGGGACCACAGTGTCTTATCTAATTAGTTTTGTATCGCGATCAAAAGAGCATTTCTCAGTCGTTTATTTTTTCGAATCTCCCTCTGTCAGTTGTTTTCAGTACCGTCAAACTCCCTTTCAGTCTAATTCTATTGCCAGATTCCGGACAAGAGAGAGAATCAAGTAAAAGGCTTCCCAGAGCCTGCCGTCGCACCGTTTGGATAGGTTAGGGATATTGTTTACTGTTTACGACCCTGTCCACATAGTCAGTCCACTCTACTTCGTCCAAGAAATCGGCTGACTATGATCACAGAGATATCCCGACGGTGAATTTTTGGGAAATGTTGACTTGTAGATGTGTGAAGGATTGCTGGATCGATCAGAAGATCTGCTGATGTTTGGTTTTTCTGCGATTCAGAAGTCAACGAAGAAAGGGCCATAGGTACTTGAATGAATTTTCCACACGCTTTCCACAAAATCGTGATTGGAGTTTGCTTCAGATACACATCGTGGTCCGCGTCACGCTAGGAGTCCGTACCACAGAAGGGAATGGCCGTCGTCCAGCACCGGCACGTCTCGTCGCCCGTGTTGATGGGGCGCTCGTCTGACGCACGCTGCGTCGGGAAAGGGTCTGTCCTGCTCGGTCCGATCCTTGTGTTTGTCAGTCCGTGTGTATGTCGTCCTCGTCTGAGTGCATGCCACTTCCAGGTTGTTGGTACGATTCAGTCCGTGTCCGTCCAACTCCATGTGTACCTATCCGTCCACGTCTGTCTCTCTGCGCCTCCACTCATGTGCGGTCCGTCCACGTCCCCGGGCAAGTCTGCCCTACCGTCTGCTTTTGTTCATCCTGCTGCATATGTCGGTGTCTGCCTGCCCTCCTAACTGTGTTCTGCAAGGTCCTGCACCTGCCGCCTGATGGTGCCTGTCTGCCTTTTCTTCTGTCTGCGTGTTCAACGGTATGTCTACACTCATATTTTTTCTATCTATCTTCATTGAAGGTGCTGGTATTCACGAAAAAATCCAGCTGAAATTGCTGCTTCTGAAGATATAAAATTTATAGTTGTCGTATGATCATTAAAGTACTCAATATGTGCCTCGGTAAAAGTGTCGAGTTGGAATGGGGAGTGAAGGAGGGTAGAATAAAGGGAGAAATGTTTGAAAAAGGTGAGCAGTTAGAGAGCGAACGCAGCGAGTGATCGAAACTTCTCTTCTGTTCGTGTAACTCGTGCTCTGCACATTGGTTTCTACAAGCTTTATCGAGCTTATTGAGCTTTTCTCGGCTACCCAATATTTTCATGGACGCTACGGTTTTCAAAACCAAACCGTACTCTCCTCCTCACTGGTTTTTGCCCTGAAACGGGACGGTCATGCGGAGCGATGAGTCTGCTGGCATAGAGTTTCCGGGCGAGGGAGGGGCAGGGTCAAGCGTGCGTTGAGGAATCCTCGACATGTCACAGGGGGGGGGGTCGTATTGGCCCGCTGGGGGAGAGATCGGGCCCGATTGATGCAGTAGGATCATCGTCGGAGGACAAACATCAAGGATCGAGTCGATGCCAGGCCAGAGTATTTCCAATAACAATTGATTCCGCCCACACAAAATCTTCGTGATTTAGAGGTGTCCGCTTAGCAATTCTTAGTTACTTCAGTGTTTTATCACCACACAAGTTAAAGAATCCGAAATTCGCACGTTTTCCAAGGGATATTTTCTTTCAAGTGAGTCCTCAAATCTGAAGGGATGTGAAGCACACGGCGCATCCCAGAGTGGGCCCAGTTGGTTGCGCGCGCTTCAGCTACGGCTCTCTGGAGAAAGAATCTCAATTCAGGAAAAATCAAGAGGATTCTGAAAGGGTTCATGTGAAATTACAGGGAGGAGTACACCATTCAACAAGAAACGCAGCCTTCAGCGTCAAATTCACAAGCATGTAACCTTTAAAGTTGAGACCGCTAAACAATTTTACACTTTTTGGAAAGAGAAAAGCACGAGGATTTTGAATCTGCTCCTACTTTAGTATGTAATCGCCCCTGAAAGGAGCTATAGTCGTTGAATAGTGCTAATGTAGCGAAAAAGTACCTTTCGGCGGTACTCGGGCAAAAATCCTCAACGTGGCCATTTTTTAAATAGTGAACGTATTTAGCAGTTTTAGTAACCATTTGGAAAGAGCAAATCTTCTAGTTTATGATGACGTATTAACTTTCCAGATTGCATGAGTTTGAACGGAGTTATGGCTTTGGAAAGCGTAAAAACTCGCACTCATCACGAATTTTCCTCGTTAATTTTGCAAAAATCCTCAACGTGGCCATTTTTTAGGTACTGGACATATAAAGCTGCTTTAGCAACCATTTGATAGAGAAAATCTTCTAGTTTTGTCTGACATATTAACTTTTCGGATTTGACGAGTATGAAGCAAGTTATGGGTTCGGAAAGTAAAAACTCGTGCTCACCATAAATTTTCCTCGTTAATTGATCTAAATTTGTTATTTCTCATAAATTTTTGTAATTTCAATACTGATTAGAAAGAGCTCTTCACAAAACTCCCAAATCTGCTTTCAGATTGAAAATTCGTCATATTTGAAGAAAGTTATAATCATTTGAATATTTGTTCAAATTTCAATAGTGATAAGCTGCTCCACGGTCAACGCCAAAGATCAGTCAGCACACAGCTGGCTAAGGCGGTTACAAAAGCTTCTTTCAACTGAAAGGGGGACGTGTAAATTGAGAACCATACACTGTGTAGTACTAGAATTTGGTAAGTCTTGTGAAGGAAATAAATAAAGAAGAGATGTTGTCATAGTATGCCATTTTTAGTGACTAGTTTGTCGTTTTTTGCTCCGTTTCTCGTTTGCTCGTTTGGTAGGACTCATCAATAATGATCATTCTTTGACTTTTTCACTTTTGTACTTCTTAAACGAATTTTTTGTGGACGGTGGGGTAGCAGGGCTTTTTTATGAACAGTTTTGGGGAGAATTAAACAACCTTTTCATAGTTCGGCTTTTGAAGAGGGTCGTTTCATGGACTTCGGCCTCTGGCGGAGGGAGGGGGGGGTCGTATTTCCAAATTTTCCTCGACGCCTCGCTTGACCCTGGGGAGGGTCAAAACTGTGGCCGATATTGCGAAAGACGGACGAAATGTGGCTTACGGAAGAACCTACTTTTGTCTACCCACGATAGATTAAGAAAGGGGTGTGCATAAGTGTACTATGAGTACTTGTCCTACACCAGTTCCTCTGGTAGGTTTTTTCTGCATGGTCTGATCAGCTCAGTACTTTTTTCTTATTGTTTCATGCCCAAAACGATGACGCGAATGGATGAGCAGGGTAGAAGCGGGAGAGTTTGTCTAACTGTAACACGTCCCCCCCCCGCCCAGTGGGTTTTTTTCACTTCCACCTGATCAGCTGTTTTCTCTTCTGGTATCACGTCTGAACCCAGTCACTCCGTATGTTGTCGCTTCAGAAAAAGGCTGAATCAACATTTATTGCATGATATCGCGGTTCGCGATCACATAATCAACGAAGGTCCGAGAAGGACGAAAAAACAGCAAAAGTGGGGCTATCATCAAAGGACTCGGTGTGCCGGATCAGAGTAGGTCCCGCGCGGAAAAGGTTGTTTGAGCGGGATCCGGGGCCGTATGCTATGCTCCCCCAACAAGGGAGGGGCCCCCTATTGGGGGAGCTCCCCGGCTGCGGCCGCCCCGAAAGCGGTCGTATGCTATGCTCGCGGGGCTCCCCAGGGGATGCAGACATGCAGAGTATCCATGGCGCGAAGAACTTGGCATCTTGCCAGACATTAGTTTTAGGCTTGGAAAGCTACTAATTATAAAGTTTTAGGGTGCATATGCAGGATAGGATACTCAGGATCGAAGATTAGCAATGTTACCTCGAAAGTTAGTTAGTATAGCCAATACAGTACGGCACCTTCACGGATATATTTTAATGTACATGGTTAAGAGATCGATGTACAAGGGTGACAGGGTCATGGGATAACAGAGGGAGTGACAGGAATGAAAGTTGAGGAGAAAATAGAATTCTTTGATGTCCACTATATTATGACTATGATCAGCATTGTCTTCCATAGAGCATCTGAAGCGTTTTAATAATGCTCAATTTGACATATATCGTTTACTTCATTTACTGAGAATGTTTAAGGAGTTAATCAGCCACCTCATTTCACGCTCCAAGTTGGTAATGATCCGAAGAAGATCATTCTATACATCATTCTATAAAATGTATTAGATTAGCCAGAGATTTATCTTGAAGAACTCGAAAACTTGCTGTGGTCAGAATAAAAGCAGATAATCTTCTAACAATCTAATTTTGCGATGAACTTAAACAAAGATTTCCCCCGCTGCTGATTGCTTCATTCAGCAAGTACTTCCTTGTATTAAATATAGGCATGATTCTTACTTGCTTCCTGCAAGCATTACGAACATGTTCCGCAAAAGAAAATCCAATGGAAACGCTTCAACAAATTAGAGATCTAACTCGAAACAAAACGAGTATTAGAGGAGGAGAAGGGCCTAACTCATGATTGGAGTCAGCTTGTACATAAATTAGTCCTTCAATCTCCCCAACTGTGGACGCCAGCTGCAATGGAACATTTATTGTATTGTACTTGTTCCTTTTATCGCATATTTAAGCCTGCACACAGTATCTCAATTCAAAGTTAACAGGTTTTTAGTGAGCTCATTCTGTAATTGGGAGAATCCGCGGTTTCATCCTTCCAGTTCCCCTTTCCCAGCGCAGAGCGCGATTTGCCTTTAACACGTTGACGACATCGCGCGTTTTGGCATTTTTGGCCGCGTGGGACCACGGCGATTTTGCAGGCGCCGCCGCCTCACATCAAATCCGTGAATTTTGAGCTTTAAATACGCAAAACTCGGATGCAACAAAATGTTTCGAATGATATTCGATGTGTCAAACTTATCAGAAGGAACAACTGTAAAAGTTCGATCGAATTGACGTTTTCTGGCAATGAAAAGGCAAGTTTCAGTTGCTTTTGCTGTAGTGAACCTCAAAATTATTTTTGACGCGGTTGCTCCACTAAAAACATATATCTTGCTATATGTGTAGGTCTGTACTTACTTCTACTACTCTTTTTTATGACCAAGGTTGTCAGAATATAAAGAAAACTAGGAATGAACACAATTGGGAAATTCGTAGGGCTTGGAAAACCTTCGCTAAAAAGGAGCATATTCAACCATTCGATGAACCTCGCCGTGTCTAGTCATATTATGGTGTGGTCTATAGAATAGATGCAAAAAATTAGAAAAGAAGTAGCGCATGCGCGAAAAAAATAAATATTTTGTGTGTGCAGCGCATGCGCTGCACACGGTCCCACACGGTGCTCAAGGTGTGATGCGCATGCGCTGCACAATGTCGTCAACGTGTTAATATTGCGTTCAAGTTTTCTTAATTATGGTTGGTTGGCAAGACATTTGATACTGCCTTTATTTTCTACGTATAAGAATTGTGTCAGTGTGCGATATGATCAGTAGAAATGAAATAGTCCGCTCACTTTTGTGAATAAGTCAATTGGCTTCGATAGCCAATATTTTTCATGTGAAAAAATCTCTGGTTCTATCTTCGATAAAATATAGTTAACTGATCGATAGAAAACAGCTACATCAGGCTGCCTCCAACTAAACGGTAAATAGTGTCACGTAATGTAATAGCTCACAATCTCAAGTACGAAGCCTAAAAATCTGCAAAATGTAAAAAATATAACATAGCATCCAAATCTTTGTTTAAGATGCTATAAATAACAATCATGGGATCGAACGTGACCAAATCATTTGAAATAAGTTTGGTGGGGATTGATCAAGGGTGTCCGACTCTAAACCTTATTCTGCACATCATATTTGTAGTGATGTACTCACAAATGAGCAATTCTTAAAACTGCAGTACGCAACCCATAGAAGAATTGTGCGCGCGACAGTCAATTATGCGTACGGCGGCTACGAAATTACGGTATCCCCGGCTTGCCCCGATCGGCAGGCGATAGGGGAGATATCCCCGGCTATCGGTGGGCGTGGCCTCTCCCCGAGAACTGTCGGGGGAGCATAGCATACCGGGACGGGGACCCCTCCCCTGTTGGGGGAGCATAGCATACGGCGGGTGTATGTCGTAAGGCGCGGCCCTTCGTTGCAACATTGCCACTGGGACGTATCGGCCGTAATTACCAGCTAGGCGCCGCTCATGTCTTGGCCTGACAACACGTCCAGACATGCCAACCCCAGATTTTCGTAATTGATCGATCTTCACTGGAGCAGGCCACGACAGACGCCAAATTGCGGACAGATCTTGTTGCTGACCATCTTTCTCCGTGTTTTCGGCTATTTCTAGACTCCTTTCGCACTCCTTTTCATGACCCATTCATACTGCGAGCTGCTCTGGAGTAGTTTTATCATGATCTTTATTGGGTTCTGATATATACTTCTCTGCAGCAGCTTGTAGTACGTGAGGTGTGGTCCTACCATTGGTGAGTTTCAATATTTTGTGTGTATGAACAACAATTTATTGAAACTTTATTACACTAAATAGTTTTTCCTGATACATATCTAGACATATATTTACAATAATCTTCAATTTCTCTTCTAGTCACTCCGCGCTGGTGGTAAATCGCTCCAAATCTAAACATGTTTGGTTTTATTATAAAAAAAGTCTTTGTACCATGTACGCTGTAATCTACCTTTCCATGCTTTCCGCGATCTTTTCTCTCCGGTCCCTGTCTCGCTTCCTCAGATGTTTTCCTTCGTCTGGGTGCTGAAATTGAAGTTATACTAAATGAGTGATATTTACTTTTGAAGTAGGACGTACCGCATTTCAATGAGACACAGATTCAATCTTTTGGCTGATCAGTTTCTGCCAAATTTACTTCTTCTTCATAATCGAAGCCGTGTTCTTTTTTGTTTTCTTCGATTTTGTCTTATCTTTCTTTTCTTTTGCGAGTTGATAGTGACATTTTTTCTTATGCAGTTTTTCTGTTACAAGACCCTCCTCTATTAGGTTTTCCAACGCCTCAGTAATTGCCAGTGTCGCCTCGTTGTTGTTGTAACCTAGGATCTTGAAAAAGATCTCCAAATCACTTTTTTCTAGACCATTTTTGCGTGGGGTTTCTTTGAGTATTTCCAAAACATACTCTTCTATTGATTTGCATTCTTTCTGCTTCTTTTTGTGCTCTTTTAAGCTTAATTCCAATTTGCTTTAATTCTCCTTCCAGTTCTGTCAGCCTTTTCTCCATCTCTTCCACTTTAATCTCGACTTTTGACATAGCTCTTAGCACAGCTTGAGTCACTATTTCATTTGCTTTCATCTCGGATTGTAGTGTAGCAATAGTATTTAGCAATCGATCATCCATCATTAATTTCGTCGTTCTTGTTTCTCGATTCCAAACACAGATACTACACAGATACACAGATACGATACAGATAACGCAGAACTTGAGTTCCAGTGATTTTCTGGTGAGCACAAAATCCCAATATGAACTGCTTTCAATAGTAGCTGCACAGGACTAGCCAGCACCGAAGAGCACGGAAAAATGATTTTGATCCATTGATCCATCTTAGCGTACACTTGGCTTCGAAATCTATGTACTTCAGCTTCTCTATGAGCACCCTCATCCCTGGATGGTCCATGCCAAACGAAATATTGAGACGACTGAAAGGAATTACATATGTTACAGACAACAGGTTTTTTCTGAAGTACTGTTTATTACTTGTGGTAGGCCTCGGCTATGTTGGTGGTTCGGAGGTCTACCACTTCCCACTTATTCCACATGTCCTTGTAGGGACCGTCGAACCACGTCGCGTGCAGGTATTCGAGGAACTCCTTGCACTTTTCGTACGCGACGTGCTCTTCCGGGACGGGTGGTCTCCACAGCGCCTGTACCTATAAAGTATTTGTTGTAGCCAGTCTAATACTCACTAATAAACGAACAGACGAGCATACTTCCGGATAGAGGCGCCTAGGGAGAAAAACCACCCCCTTTATTACGTCCCACCATTCCGCTACTGCCTGCACTTTGCCGTGTCCTTGTATGAACTTTCTCAAGTTACAGGAATCTCTGCGCCTGAAATGAACTATTTATATTATATTAATTATATTATTTATTCACAAACTTAGTCATAATTCGAGGCTACGACCTGTTCCAGGCCTGCGCTAAATGAAATGCGCATCCCTCTACACTGCCTTCTGGAAACAGGCGCCGCACCGCGCTTATGGCGGCCTTCTCGAAATCCAGAACTATCCTCAATGGCTGCATCGGTCTGGGGCGATGGTGGTCGAACATGTTCTTGAGGTGGCCGAAGATCATCTCGTATACCTCAAAGCGTTGTATTCAATTTTTTGCCTGGAAAATTGACTAATTGTAGATAGATGCCACCTCTTCCGTTTTCCGCCCGCCGTCAGGAATAACAGCGGACCTTCCACCCCACCTGGCAAACTCCGTGAATGCAGTACAGCTGTGTGAGCTCTTTTGGCTGTTTCGTGTGCACGCCATCGGCCACAATGGCGTACATTCCTGTCTTACATGCCATCTAAAACCAAGTAGTTGATCCCAATAGTCGTGTCGTAGATGGAACACCTTATCTCCACAGTTTCCTCTGAGTAATAAATGTGCAGCTGTGAACTTTGTTCCTGGACGAATATCTCGCCATCTCTCAGCTCGGGCGATCATGCGGGATTTGCTCAGCGTTACTTCCTTGTCCTTCAACGAACTAATGGCCCTGAACATGTCTTATTTGTGAAGCTACTGGAGCTATTTTTCTATCGCAGTTTACCTCGATATCGCTTGCCTCTTCATTTCGACTCCCCATCCGTAAAGCGCGTTAACGACGTCTTCTGCAACAGGAATATTATACATATTTATATGATAAATGGGTATATGTCGGCTGTTGTTTTCTGTAAGTCATACCATCATGCTCCTGGTCCGCCTTTGCTAGCATCTCCTCATACACTTGCCGCTGGTGCTCGTCCTACGTAGAGGAGATCTCCTTTGACTTCCTGCACCTTCTGGAAGTTGCGGAATTATACAATTTTCGTATGAGCGAATAGTCATCGACGTCACCCCGTATCCGATCCTCCTCGCCTTGTCTTCTCCTGCTTCAGTGGGCGCGCACACGTGTCCGATCTCGCAAGGGTCGCCAAGAAATTCTCGTTCTCCGATAGCCTTAACATGGATAGCATTACATATATTTTATGCAGTTTTGGTTATGTAACTACACAAATTCCTGCACTTGTCGTCCTGCACAAGTCCTGCACCTATCCTGCACATATACTGCACACGTTTTGTGCAGGAAAAGTGCAGGATGTGTGCAGGAAAAGCGCAGGAGTGCAGGAATGCAGTGAGTGTGCAGAAAACTGTCACTTACACCTTACCTTAATCGTTCTCCAAACATTCATCCTTTTGCACGATACACATTGATATACGTCCGAGTTTTGATTTCTCCTGGCCAAAGCAAACACATACGAAGTCATGGTACCTGGAATTTTATAAGTTAAAACATCTCTTCTTCCCATTTTACTTACCTCTCTTCGTCCTTTGTATGTCGATGACCGCGAAGCAGGAACTGTAGCAGGAACGAAAGCAGGAATGGAAGGACCTACCTGTGCAGCTGCATTGCTGAAATTAACATCAACGGCTGTTGGAGCCCTGAAAATAGAGGCCCTGATGAGGGCCGTAAAATTGGTAAAAGTCGGGGAGCATAACGACAACTAACAGAGTATCAGAACGAACACACAACATTCTGGATGACGGGTAATTTCTGTGATAGTATTTATAACACCCAATGACATTTCGTGACCCGATTTTACTCTTAAACTCCTTTTGTGTGTGGAGCGCTTGGCGCGAGTCCTTGGGGCACCTCAAGCGAGCAATGGCAACTTCGCACCTTCAGCAGTCCCCTCAAGCAGTAATTAGTGGGGAATGTCATGATGCGGCAACGTTATGCCGTCTATAACTACTCATAAAACAAGGTCAAACATTCTCGAATATGAGAAGGGGTCCTCCAGAAACGCACAAACGGTACAATATGTGCACTGTCGAACATTATGTGTAGCGTTTCTCGCAAAATCGCTACGACATAATGTTCGACAGATCCGGGATTCTCTGCAAGACGGATGCGTTCATAATGGCAAAGAGACAATACTAAGAGTACTGGTATTGAATATCAAACAGCGGAAAGACTTGCTAGTTCAATTAAACAAGAAAAGTCGAGTAACGAAGCTATCTTCAAATAAGTATTGTATTATATAGTAGTAGCAATACACATACAAAATTGAATAGAATAACGAGAGAGTACTGCATTCCGATTGTATCTTCACAAAGTCATGATGTAAGCCAACTGTGAAAAAAGCGTTTTATGATCCCATATGGTCATAGAAGTGCGCTCTTCCAGCAAGCAATCACCACAGAAATGAGCACTTCTATTCACTTTTATAACTTACCGTGCTTATGTCTCTGATCAATACAGTAGTGAATATCAAGCAGAGTAATGCTAATGAACTAGATGCTAGCTGATAGTAGTAGCATGGTAGCAGTGAAATACAGAATAATAGCCGATTCCAGAAGACAAATATAGCAGCTAATCACCAGTGAAAGAGCGAAGGCGCGTGTCCGCAATTTGGCGTTTGTCGTGGCGTGCTCCATGCAGATCGATCAATTACGAAAATCTGGCCTGGCTGGTAATTACGGCCGATACGTCCCATTGGCAATAATGCAACGACAGACCTGCGCCATTACGAACGCTCCCGCGATGCGCACACCGAGCCCAAAAATCAAAAATGATAATTTCTTACTTTGTTTTACTCCTTTTGTTCTGTTTGAGTTATGTCAATCACTTTGCGATATGTCGCTCGAGCTTAGAGAGCGCTGTAGGCTTCTCGACAACGCCGCGTCTCTGTACTTCAGTTAGTACCGCTGTTGCTCGCGCACTCTCCAGCACTCTTGACGATGGCGCGAACAAAACTCATGATCACTGCCTTCATTTCAAGCTTGAGCGCTATTTCGCTGTTGCAATGTGCCACTGTTTCCTGTTACCTACCTCATTCATAGCCTTTTCATGGACGCAGTGCTAACTGTTGCGCTCAAGTCGTCATGATTACGCTCGCCTTCATCGCAAGCCTTCATTTCAACAACAACGGCGTAACCAATGCGCTAAATTTTGCTATCGACGAAACGAACCTAGTGAGGAAATAGCTGTTTTCGTGAGAGTTATGTCAAGTGAGTGTGCGCATAATATATGCATTGATTGCAATAAGGTAGAGCGACAATTTATCGTCATGAGGGTATTCGAAATGCATCGTTTGGGTCAACAACAGGGCGGCGCATTGAGAGAAATTGATAGGATGTTTTAGGGAACATTTGTTGTTAAGAAAATTCTTTCATGATGCTTTATGTTGATGTTCGGGTTTATGTTGTTCGCTAATGTATATGTTTTACGTTGATAGTTTGTTTCTTCGTTTAATTACCCAAGTTTGAGGTGAAAGAGAATAAACTATACTCTGACATCGTGTCCGTGTCGGAAAAGAAGAAATCCGCGTGGCAGTCGCGTGTATCGGTGAATTTATCGAATTTATTTTACATGACAAGTAAGGCCGACAACAATCCAAATATTGACAAATAGCTGATACTAACAAACATTTGGTCTCTGAAGCAGCAATTTTGGTCGTACAAAAATTCATAGTGGACAGATGCCAGCACATTGGTGAGGCAAAAGGGTAGAAGGGAGTGATTAGTAGACGACTAGGAGACATGTAGACAAAAGAGCTAGAAGGAGAGCACGTTAAGGAGTCCAGGCACGGACGCAGACAGAGTGGTGGACGGGTTGGCACGAGCATGTGCAGGGTGGATCGAGGCAGACGTTAATGGACAGGTACGGAGGGGGTGGGCGTCAACACAAAGGAGGGGAAGACGAGGACGAGAAGGTATACGAGGGTTGATGGACGTGTGAAAGAGAGAGAGGGGATAAGGTAGGTAACAGGCGATTACTCCACCCGATGGCAGACGATGAAATGCCCCCGTGCCTCCTCCGTCCACGTTCTCCCCCTCATTCCATCCTCGCGTCTGACCTCCTCCTCTCTGTCCGTCCTTATCCCCAGCTCGTCCGTCCGTGTCACCCCTCCAACTTTCCTCCGACTAACTCCCTCCATCCCTGCACATCCGCATCAATCTGTCCTCCTCCCTGCCAACTACCGCCACCGCCCATCCCCGTTCTGTCCCACTGTGTCTGAACTCACTTGTTGCCTGCATGTCCAGAGGTGCGCCTACTCATTCATTCTTTCACAATCAGTCTTCACGTGTACTGATACTGCTGTCCATGTACTGCATAAATGACCGCTGCTGCGACAGAAGTACTACATTTGCTGTCATAACGATCGTTCGGTCGTTCATTATGCTTGAAATATCATAGCATATTACAAATATGTAGTATGAAGCTGCGACGAAACGTCGCCCTCTGACAACTCAATTTCAACTCATCTCTCTGTAGCGCATACATTTTAACTGCAGGAAGACGTATGCGTGTTGCGGTATGCGTAGAACATGTAGTTACCGAGTAATGCGCAAAGTTCAAACTACGGATAATACGGAAACGCGCTATAATATGAGCTTTGTGCTACACTTCACGTACCTCGCCTATTCTCGTCTGAATTACCCGCCCAGAAATCTTATAACAGGAATTGACAGACAGCGAGCAAAAAGGAGGCAAGGAAGAATAAAAACGCGGGCTCTCTTTCGCTGAAGGGGGGGGGCATGCGCTGCAAGAGTTCACGTCATCCAAAATAATCCAATTTTTCGCAAGAGAAGGAAGCTCCGGAGTGGGTGCAAAAGTGAGAGCGGTACACGCTTCGGCGATTACCCTCCCCCTGCAAAAATTGGAATCTCTGTATACGGCAGCACTGCACGCCATGCCGCATGCCCCCCCCCCCTTACCGGATGAGATCCAACATGCATCAATTTTTCAATCAATTTCTGCAGGAAGCAGGGATGTACGGAAAATGTTGAAAATTGATCGAAATCAGCAGAGCGACGGACAGAAATAAAATTTTTACGAATAGTAAGCGAGATATGGCGAGATGGATTGTGAAAAGATTGGAGCCAAATAAAAGTCGTGGAAAATGTAGAAATAGAAAGAGAGAAGAATATGAGATAACAAGGAGAGCCGACAACTGAAACATACTGACCCGAAAGCTTATCAAACCTAGCACCCGATTACAATTCTTCGGCAGATCCCAAAGATTCGCAACTAATTCACAATAGTTCCCGTCCCCCTTCAATGAAAGAAAAGAAAGAAAAGAAGTAATCGACGAGCAAAAAAAAGAAAAAAATGAAGGATGATGATTGGGTTGGATAAAATCGCGAGCTAAGAAGGTTTCCTAAAAAAAGACACACAACCAGCCAGAAAAGTGAAAGCGGCTGATGATCAAAGTCCACCGTTCGTTGTGCAGTTCTCGACGGGATGCCCTCATATTTGGGCGTTTTTTTTTCAAATGGGGTGGGAGGTGGGGGTACTTGGGGTTGATGAATGCCGAAAGGCTGGAAAGGCGGCGTAATTTTGAATGTCGAAGAGGTTGCGGTGGTCGGTGAGGGGGACGTGTTAGACAGGTTTTAGAAGAATAGCGGAAAGTTCACCGAGGAATTTAGAAAATTCGCTGCATCTTCAAACAGCTTACTCCCTCCTCTCCCGTTTGATGCCGTTTGCAACAAAAAGTGGGCGAAGTTGAGCTGTGTTTAGTGACCTTAGAATCGAATGCTGTAGAAGCAGAAATGGTGGTAGGGTGGTGGTCGTGCGGGAGACTCTCATAGCAGGGTCAACCGTCCGTTCGAACTGTTCGAACGAAGGGGTCGCATTTTGGTCGGAAGGGGGTCGCAATTTCGAGGACTGCCAGCCACAGGCGCGTGCGTGGCGTATCCGAGGGCAAGAATTGTTTGTGCAGACCGCATTCGAGAGACAGTTTCAGGCAAATTACGGTGTTTTCCTTGAGGAATAAAGAACAGTTGAATGCATCCCTATGAAAGGTTTGACTTCTCGGGGCTGAAATTAAAGTTCTTCGGGAACCTATTTTTTTGAGGACGCTTCTTCCAATGTACACTGCGTCCCATAATTATACGTCCACCTAAGAATTTCCCAAAATCTCACAAATATAGATGTTTCGAAAAAAGTCTCCTATGTGACAATGTATCATATATAAATACGCAATTGCCTATGAACATCAATTTTCTATTTGAGATCACAGGAATTTTTTCCAATAATTTTTGTGTAAAAGGCCACTCAGCCGACGTCCCAAAATTATACGTCCACCTCACGTTTATCGATTACTTTTCACTTCTGTTCCACGAAACTTTTTCATTGTGGTAACACTTCACTTCTTAAGGGACAGCATAATAAAAACTGCTGTTGGATTTTGAGAAAGGTTAGGTGTCGCAAAAACTGTTGAACAACGCAATCGCGCCAGATTTGGACCAAATTCACGCCAAGCTCAAGAATTTTTCAGGGGTTTCACATGATATGGAGTTTAGAAGAGCTCTAAGGTCTCTCATTACTTTTCGATGAAACAAAGGCCGTGTCACAAAAGAAACATCCACTTTCATCCAACGGTGCTCTGTCATCGAATCTTCTTGAGAACTTTATGCCTCAACGGACTTTTGTTTCATGCGTGTAAAGGAATCCCAAGATCATTCTTGATTGGAAATGTGAAAGGCATTCATTTGTGGCAAGGAATCGTGGCGAAAACTGGGCTGATTTTTGCATGAAGGTGCAGCCGAGCCGACTGGAGCAGGGTCCCTTTTCCTTGCTATGCATGAGTGTTTGTCTGTCTTTCTTTTCAACATTTTCTTTCTTTTAGTAGTGCTTCACTAAGAAAAAAGCCATTAAGGGAAAGGTAAACGTGAGAAGAAAAACAAACAAATGCCAAAACATATCGGGCAGAAGCGAACCTTACTTCAGTCGGCTCGGCTGCACCTTCATGCAAAAATCAGCCCAGTTTTCGCCACGATTCCTTGCCACAAATGAACGCCTTTCACATTTTCCAATCAAGAATGATCTTGGGATTCCTTTACATGCATGAAACAAAAGTTGGTTGAGGCATAAAGTTCTCAAGAAGATTCGATGACAGAGCACCGTTGGATGAAAGTGGATGTTTCTTTTGTAACACGGCCTTTGTTTCGTTCGAAAAGTAATGAGAGACTTTTAGAGCTCTTCTGAACTCCATATCATGTAAAACCCCTGAAGAAGTTCCCCTGAAGAAAGTTCTTTAGCTTGGCGTGAATTTGGTCCAAATCTGGCGCGAATGCGTTGTTCAACAGTTTTTGCGACAACCTAACCTTTTCAAAATCCAACAGCAGTTTTTATTATGCTGTCCCCTTAAGAAGTGAAGTGTTACCACAATGAAAAAGTTTCGTGGAACAGAAGTGAAAAGTAATCGATAAACGTGAGGTGGACGTATAATTTTGGGACGTCGGCTGAGTGGCCTTTTACACAAAAATTATTGGGAAAAATTCCTGTGATCTCAAATAGAAAATTGATGTTCATAGGCAATTGCGTATTTATATGCGATACATTGTCACATTGGAGACTTTTTCGAAACATCTATATTTGTGAGATTTTGGGAAATTCTTAGGTGGACGTATACGTATATATGCTAGATGAACGTGGATACGATACTCCGCCAGATATCAGCAAGCGTGCTGGAAGCAGCTTATCCGCGCAACTTCTATCAAGTGCGGTGGCTGCCACGTCATTTCCGGTGACACGCCCAATCAGACTTCGAGATTTGGAGTGTAATTATGGGACGCAGTGTACTGTGAAACATGTAAGGAAGCGGAAATCTCGTAGTCTTCAAAAATGTCTTCGCCCTCCCCAACAAGCTCTTTGAAGGAAGTTATTATTGCTGAAAGCTCAAAAACTCGCATGTGCTGCTCAAAAACCCATGGGAAAAAATGTTCGAACGTGTGATTTTCTCGAAAAATGAACTTTGAAAAACGGTTTGGTGCTTGTTAGAAAGAGCAAATCCTGTACTTTCACCCCATGAAAAAAGTGCATCACAGAAATGAAAATGAAGTGAGTTATGGCCCAAAAACTCGCTTTTGCACGAAAAATGTTCGAACGGGACAATTTTTTGAAAAAGGGGACAATCACTAAACTTTTTATACTGTTTTGTTAGAGAAATATTTGAAGTTTCTGAAACTTTTTACAGATTTCCAAAATGTCGCATACGAAAGATTTTATGGGCCTTCAAAGTTGAAGGTGCGCCTTCTTAGAATTTTGGGTTTTCCACTTCTAACAGAAGTACTTTCCGGAGAGTTTTGTGCGGCGACGGCGCAGACGCTTTCTGGCGCAACGGATTCATGTCTAGCACTCTTATTAACAAAAACAGGGGGTCGCAACTGGACCCCTCGAGAGCTAGGGGGTCGCAAAAATCCCGAAAATGTTCGAACGTGACGGTTGACCCTGCCCATAGGCGGATGCTGGTAGTAGGGGTCATGTCGAACCAGCTGTAAGGGGGGTCGTCAAATCGTTGAAACTAAATCAACGGACGATTAACCTTGCTGATGATAGCAGAGAACAGAGTCAATCGCGCGTTACGCACTTCTTAAGGGCGGATCGTACTTGTTTTTGGTGAAGATCAGAACGTAATTTTGGAAGTTGACGGGTTTGTGGTGATATTAGTGGGTTGTATGTGACGGGTTTTCGTTATCTGACGGTTTTTTGATGGTTTGTAAACTTCGCGAAAGGAGTGCGAAATAGACGAAATACAAACTGCCGTTTTTCTAGCGATTTTTTCTGAGGAGTCGTTTTTCTT
>MU871649.1:14324-27085 GCA_036418205.1 Ostertagia ostertagi
AGGTGCTGCGAAGGGAATTCCAAGAAATACATCCACTTCCTTTCCATCACCGATATTCGAGCCGAAAACCCTCAACTAGGCCATTTACCGTCCGTACCTGAAATGAATTTTTGTCGAATTTCCTGAAGAAAATTGTGGAAAAGGAAATAAATGGAGAGGTGTTCTATTTCAATATTTTTAACAAATGGAGATATTTCGCTTCGAAGAATAGGGAAAAATGATCAATAGAAAAGATGCAGTAGAAAAGTGAAATGTTAGGGCAGTAAGTCAAAAGGTCAAAAAGTGTTTCTAGTGACGGCACTCCGTGAACCAAGTGAAAGCGTTTCCACCGCCAGCTTTGTAACAGACCTACGAAGGAGTTCAAACTATTAGGTTGTGTCATAATTAGTGAGTCACTTTACATTGATAGCTAAAATTCAAGAAAAACGGCAGAGGTGTGGAACATGCTTTGAGACACCACATGATACAATACCATAATATAACACCCACATTATCCTACCTGAGCATTTGGTCAGCCCATTTACACGCTGCCTTACGTGGCTATCAGATCAATTTTTCTAGAACCTATTTTTGAGCTTTCTTCATCACTTCTCATAAGAATCTTTAAACGTCAGAGGACACACTCCTCCAATCCACGGTTCAATCATTCCGGATTTGCCTTTCTCATTTGAAGATGACACACAACTACCCCTCTACTGGCAATCTTGCTGCTCTACCCAGCGCCACTGAGATTGGATCTGGACAAAGTAGTCGCTATGTGTCAGAGCATATCCGACTTGTTCAGATGATGGAATGTAGGCATTTCCGTAGAGTCGTAAAGAATTGGAAAATATGGAATTTGTGTCTCACATGCTCTGTGCCCGAATCACCCTCGAACACGATCTGACATCATCATGCTTCTTTTGATTTCCTAGAGCTTCCTTTCAGTGATCCGTCCTCCAGCATATTACACTAATGGGGCATGTGATGTAGACCTAAGGAGTGATATGCCCATACCAAGTCCACGGAGCAACGGTAGCCTAAGCTCAAGCCAACTTCGGAAGTGTTGACAGCAAGAGCACAATACCCTCTAAGTTCGACACTTCTGAAATGTTGGTGAAACACGGAAGGAACCCTCGCTGGGAGCCGCCGCCCAGTAATACTAGGGTCAGTGACGAAACCGAACGTGGACAGCACAATGGCAACGTGTTCAATTTGAAAGCAAAGCAAGACAAAGTCGGGCTTTTTTTTCTGAGGTCGTTCGACCCACCTTGGGTAGATTATTTCATAAAAAGTTGGCGACTCTCAGGCTAACAGTTCTTTCAGCTTCGTTTAGGCACTAAGAGTTAACGCAATAATTAGCTGAGTCGGCAGCTAAATTTTCACATGGCATGTCTGACAGACGAAATGCATGCTGCTACAACCTACGAATGGTTCTAATAATGCAATAATTATTTCTACTTACAACATGACAATTTCACAAAAATGATGCGTGTAATCGCATCCTCAGAAATGATCTCTTTACCTTCACACAAGCAACTTTCAGGACATTTTGACGAGAAATGCTTCGCATGTGGCACGCAGGTACTGGTCATCGATTTCGTCCCAAGATTTTGAAAGCGCCGCCTTAAGAGAGTCCAAGTTTGGATGTCTGGTAGAACACGCTTTGCTCTCCAAGATGGACCACACAGAGTAATCCATCGGGTTTAGATCAGGAGAACTGGAGGGCCATTCGTCGTGTCTGATGAAGTCGGGCAGGTGCTCGGCGCACCACTCCTGGACCATCTTTGCTTTGTGTGCTGGAGCAGAATCCTGCTGGAAGCACCAGTAGGCTTCTCCGAAATGGGAGTTGGCCCACGGCTTGAGAACTTCCTCCAGGATATTTTTGTAAACCTCTGCGTTGATTTTTACACCAAGCTTCAACGAAAACAAGTGGGGTCTTCCCCGTAGAGGTGACTCCTCCCCAAACAAGAATGGACTGGGGGTGTTTCGCTCTTTCCTGGAGTCTTGCCTTGGTGGTAGCATCAGCAAGTGATCCTGCAATAATCCTCTCATTTTGGGAGTTGAAGGCTGGATTCAGAGTAAAAATCTTTTCATCACTGAAAACGATGTCTCGGGCGCGTGCCACCGTGAATCGCTGCAGCAACTTCTTGCATCTCTCCAATCTCCTTTTCTTCATAATGTCCGTCAGGAGTTGGCATTTCTGCAAGCGATAGGGGAACTTCCTTAGCTTACTTCTGACAATCCTCCTCATTGACCTCGCGCTTACTCCAACGTCTTTCGCCATCTGGCGCATCGATCTCCTGGCGTTCCTTCGAATTCTTTCTCTGACGAGCCTCACATTTCTCCGACTCGTAGCTGTTGTGGGACGTCCTCTTCCTTCCCTGTCCTCTTCGGTCTTCAGTTCTTTATAGCGTCGTACTGTATTCTGAACCGTCCTTCGAGGTACGGAAAGGATCTTCACAATTTCTCTTGTTTGCTTGCCGTCGTTGTGAAGTTTGATGATCGCGCTCCGTAGGTCAGAACGACGGACCATTTTGTATTCGAGTACGTAGGAATTACGCAACCTCCAGGCAACATATCACAAGCGAGTGAAACAGGAAAATCTCCAAGAAGTGTTAAAAAATTCAAAACGTATAGGTGCACCAGTAATTTTGCCCCACCCTGTATCCTCGAATCAGCTGAGGACAACCGTGTCGGAGTTTCAGCAGTCTTCTTAAGAATTTTTACGTTAAGTGGTACGACCTCAAGCCCGACTTTCCTTCCTTCTTTGTTTAACACGTTGACGACAGCGTGACGCGGTAACGCGTCCCACTTTGCGCACCTCGTGGGACATTGTGACGCGGTAACGCGTCCCACCCAAGTCATCCCTTTTTCTTGCGCTTGTGCGACTTATTCCTAAGGTCTTTGTACTCATTCTATAGGTCATACATTAGCATACTTAAAAACCACATGGCTCACAGAAAGGCCAAATATTCTTTAGTTTGGCAGACGTTTTCCAGACCTTACGGATATGTCTGTTCAGTTCATTCCTCGTTTTCTTTTCAATAACGTAGACATGTTGATAAAAAGGAATAACAGAAGTGAATACAAACCTATTCGTATGGGAAGATATGTGTTTTTACTGAAACAACCACGTCCAAATTAATTTTGGAACCACTAAAGGGAAATTAAGTAAAATTTCCCTTTTCATGGCCTTAACACGTCATTTCGGTCAAACTTCCATTACTGTAACTCCTGATAAGCTAGACAGATCGAACATCATTGAAAACATTCATCGCATCTAAGTATTGCGGATTTACAACTTAAAATCCATGGATTTGGTGTGCGGCGGCTGCGCTCGCAAAATCGCTCTTGTCCCACGCGGTGCAAAAGCACAAAACGCGCGATGTCGTCAACGTGTTAAACCTCCCGCAGTTTCAGTGAAAAGACAGCGATTAAATTCCCATGAACAGGCAATGCATTATAGATGACAGAGGTGTATGTTTGGATGAGTCAGGACTTCAACAAAGAAAAAACTGAATAGAAAAATACCCAAAGTGATTCTCTAATTAATAAACAGCCAATAACATCTTCTTAGTTCCAGGAAGACAGGATGGTATACTATTGCCCACGCTGGCGCTAGGACACAGTCACAGGCTTTCAGCGCGCAACGCTAGCATGCGATCGAACGCAACTAATGAGGCTACCCCGGCTCTCCAGGGAACGTCCCAAAAACGGAGCACAGTCGCAGCGTTCTGCGCGCGCAGGCAGGGGTAGGAAGCAGGGTCAACCCTACGTTGTTACGAGTAACAACGGGGGGGTCGTACTCAGTTGAGCTTGGAGGGGGGGGTCGTACCCTCTCGGTGGCCGACAGTGGGATTCTTGGTAATATCGGATAATAGCCAGCACGTTACGTTTTCGTAAGATGACTGATACTAGAGCATCTATAAACCACGCTTCCCTCTAAATGAGCTTTCAAATGAATCAGCGAATTAGAAGGGCGCCCGAGGCGTGGCGCGCACCAAGGCAAGGGATGTAGTGCAAGCGCATGCTCGAAGCTTTCTAGCACATCCTAATTAAACATGAAATTGGTCTTCCAAGAAGTTACGGGCAGTGAAACCTAAGAAAACTCGCGTTTTCGAGAAAATGGCTTGAAGAATACCCCTCAAAAATAAAAAGTAACAACGGGACTAATTTTTGAACTGCTGATCTTTCAGGAACGCTTGGGTGCTCTTAGAAAGCTTGAAACCTGTAGTTTATTATACCGTGTTCAGCTTCCCAAATGAATGACTTTGAAGGAAGTTATGATCGTTTGAAGGTAAAAAAGTCGCGGTTCCAAAAAATAGTAACGCAAACCCCCAAAAAAGTAACAACGGGACTAATTTTTGAACTACTGATCTTTCAGGAACGCTTGGGTGCTCGTTAGAAAGCTTGAATCCTGTAGTTTATTATACGTGTTCAGCTTCCCAAATGAATGACTTTGAAGGAAGTTATCGTTTGAAGGTCAAAAAGTCGCTTTTGCACAGAAAAAAGTAACAACGTACTAAATTTTTATTAAATTAACTTTCGAAGAATTTTTACCCATGGTTGGAGAGAGAATAATTTGAATTTTCCAAATCAAATCACTTCGGCGCAGAAGCTCGAATATGAAGGAAGTTATAGCCTTAGAAAGAGGGGTGTAAAAATTGTGTTGCAATTGAAGAACGTGAAGGATTTCAGTATTTCAATTGGAGCGATAATTTTTTCTGACTTCTCATAAGTTTTTATCAGGTAATATTGTCAATATTCCGGTCACTGGTTCAGTTTATTTCATCTCCTAGTTTGGTAACCCTTTGGAGTACACGGATATCTTTGAATGCATCTCATTTTTTCGTGTTTGGAAGCAGCGATGAATATCTGTCGTGGATTTTGCTAAAGTTTCATCTTTGATGACTTACGTAGAAATAAATATTGATGGTAAACACTGTCTCTACACAAGTGTCACATACAAGGGGGGTCGTATCAAATCACCCATGAAGGGGGGGTCGTAAAAAATTTCCAAAGAGTAACAACGATAGGGTTGACCCTGGTAGGAATTCCTACGTGCCGCTCCATCCTACGCGAAGCCAAACCGAGATGCGTGCCATCCTCCACCTTCTATATTAAGGGGTTTTAGCACTTAATTGGCGAGTTTGCTCGACGCATTCTCTCCTCGTTGAGAGAGCGCAGAGAAAACGAGAAGTGGGAGGCGAGCACACATGGAGAGTCGGTGATGTAATATTGGCACTCCAGTGCCAACGTCCCCAATGTCCAGAGCGTTACGGTAAACCGCCCTATTCCTGCGCTTACATGTAACCTTCTATTTGAACGCATGACAGTCCTTCCGAGTTTCCGGTTTTTCCTTACCAAAACAACACGATGTTTTTTCGTTTTTATCTTTTCGTCCTTCCCTTTAGATGATAGATCTCAAGTCGTTGCCCCACCGCTTCATCACAGTAATGAAAGTGATCAACGTCGAACATTTCGTTCCTTTCTAATCAAGTTATGGCTACTCTCCAAAGTTGGTACGTTACTAACCAGAAAGGTCTTCCAGGATACGGAGCGCTTTTGCAAAATGATTTTCGCAATTGGTAGAGACATGTTCAGGCAACTTGGAAACATTTTAAATTTTTTTTCAAGAATTTTTTTCTTGATTTTTGACAATTTTTGTGAATACCAAAAAAGATGTGGGTTCGCTTTCGGTTAGACAAAACTTTGCCATTTTGGGTTAGCGCATACTGTGCCAGCAACCGGGATCATCGTTGACCTATCTGAATAGGTTTTTGTCCAAAATTGGTATGAAAATGTGTTGTGCTCAAACGGCACGAGTGAGATCAAAACGGCGCTATACTGCGCCGAAAGCAAAAAATCGACGTTCAGATAGATACGTAATCTGCGCTAAGAGTACATTTATAGCGAATGCTTTCGAGAAAAACATCATTCAGACTTTGGACAGAAACTTTGGAAAATTAGGGCGGTGGGTAAGTCCATGATCAAGTGACGCACGCAGGCGGCCCATTCAGAGACTGGTTTGGCGCGGATAGCAAACGGTACGTCTGAATGATGATTTTCACTACGACCTAAGTTCCTTTCAGCAGGGCCATTTGACACCATTACTTGAACCTCAGAACTGTCCAGATTTTGACAAAAACCCCAACTAAAGGAAGGATTAAGGGCCAACCACATATACTCGATGAATATGAAAAACCGGATGATTATCGGAGGCCCAATTTTTAGAATATGTGCCAAAATCTCAGTTTTTTTTCTGGAGTTTCTGTTATGAGGGTTGCTCGCTGCCTCGATCACGAATATGACATTAATTTTTGACACGCGGTCATTTAGTGCCATTTTGGCGCAGTAATTCCTTTACTTCAGCATTTGTGGAAGGCTCACTCTTATGAGGCTATGAGGGCCAATGGTGGTTCATCGTGAATGGGATACCCATTTTGCCAATGATGCCACTTGGCGTCAACTGTGAACGTCGTGCGAAATGCAGCCGCCAGCACCGTGGGAGTCGAAAAAATTTCTTCCAGGGTAAAAATCTTGTCGGGTGAACTCCCGCATCTTGACTACTGTCCCGCCCCTGGAGGGTCCGATTCGACGACTCCACTCTCTCATCCGCACATCCGGTTCCATAGTAAAAAATGATAGTTTCAGATGCATGATAGGGAAGCAGCGCAGCTGCCACAAGAATGCTTTACAACTCAAACCTTAACCATATTCTGCTAGAGCCGACTCTTCTCCTTTTACCTCTTTCACATTATACTAATTAATCTCCACATTGCCTTAAAGCAAAAGTCGGCTCAAATGGTATACGACTAAGGCTGAGCATAGAGATGCGAGATGAAACGACAGTGGAGAAAAAACGAAAAGACACCGTCGACAAGACCGAAAACGAAACCCCCGCTCCTACTAACAGTGAAGGGCCTAGTCTTACTTGGGAGGGATGCACGTCCAAACGAGTTTTCGATGCAATGTGTGCACTCGCCACATACAACCCCAGCACTGGAACTCTCTAGCAGTGAAGCCCGACGTTGCTTTCACCACGTCACACCATTAACATATTTATCACAGCACCCCAGCCTACTCGTATGTGAACAGAATGTCCACACCGCAAGGAGCCGATCCATAGGCGTGGGATAACAACCAAATTATATCGCATGCTAAGAACGATTGATCCAGCACCGAAAAACAGAAAAGTAGGCTTATCTTCGCTCTTAGCTGAAACAGGCAGCCTGAGTCATAGAATGAATCTCATTCACGACTCATGTACCCTCCTCAACCTATCTCAAAAAGCAAGAACACTCTATTCGAAAATTCGACCCACATGTTATTGATAGAAATCATAACCAATAACCTATCACTCGATTTACTCCTGCGCATGCCCTTCCAAAACCACTTGTTGCGTCAATGTCAAAAAGCAATGCGAACCCCGTTACACTAACATTATACATAAATAAGCCGACAACTGCTGTAAATCAAAACCTTCTAAAAATTTCTTCTCCCTGCTTACAAATTGTCTACAAAAAATCTACGACACAAGTTATCAAATCTGTTAGTGGCGAAGTCAAGGACGAATATCTGGTGACGCAAAAAATGTAGAAAATAAAAACAAGGATCCGCTTAAATAAAAATTCAAATAAGGAAAAAACAAAGGCAGATCTCATTCTCTACAGCTGCAGATGCATGTGAACCCATCGAAGACATATTAAGAGCTGCAAAAAGTTCACAGACAAAGAATGGTTGTATTCAATTATGACACCGCACTAGACAACCTTAGGACGCGAAAGTCAACGACCATTCTGTCAGAACCACTTTTCAGTCAAATGTCAAAGGTGAAAGTCCTTTATCAGAAAATAAGTGATAGTATGAGTTTGTCTGATAGGTTCCAATCAGCAGTGATTGAAGAAACACTATGTAAACCCCGGATGTTCTGATTACAATTTGTTTGTATTCACACTAATAGTACCATCCAAGGAGTGCCATCCAACATACCATCAAATAAGAGTGCAAGAAATCAGCACTCGAGTGAAAGATAATACAGATAAGACACAAGATCGAGCATTTAGCATTAATCACTATTTTTTGCACAGCGCAACGCGTCTTACCTTAATCTCAATCTGAGCTTATCCCAGTATGGGGGGGGGGGGCATTGCGGTACACAGTCTGCTCTAATGCCAGTTTGGCTCAATGTTCCTTAAAAGTTACGAGCTGCTATCAGCTTTATTCCTGAATTGTTTCTTCAGTTTTTTTAAACATACGTTCTTGTGTTTTGTGACATGAACGTCTATGAAAAGTAAAATTTACCTTGTGAGCAGCTAGGACTAAGCCTCGGAAGGAGATAGCCCCTTGGAGAAAACAATGATTGCTCGCGAATCCCGTAGTTTTCCCTCCCTTCTAAGGCTTAGGCCTTAACCTTACACTGGGACAACATGCTGTCCGTGGTCTCAAGCACGTTGAGCGCTCCAAACAGTGTGCCTTCCCTTAGTAGAATAAGCGCAGTGGGACTCTGCAGGTAGGGCAGTCTGTAGGAGGACCACACAACTTAGCCTAACGGGGGGGGGGGGAGGGAGAAATGGGCGAATTGACACATGATATTCGTAAACGATGACTGTAAATAGTGACAATTAGTAGATTGCGACTGCATTCGGCTAATCATTTTGTTGGCAGAAGATCGTCACATTTTGTACAGGCAGTCGTCGGCCATGCTGTTTGATCTGCAGTGCGGGTGCATCCTCCCTGTCGGAGAGGAGTGTACAAACGGCTGTTGTTCTTCCAGTCGAAATTTTACAGTTACCAGAATCCAGAAAATTTAGCGATGGTTCTCCACGCCATTTGCATGATAGGTTACGCCATTAACTACTACACCACTTTCGCCCTGAGCCATCGAGTAGCAGTTCTAATAAGCAGAGTCTATAGGGGGCGCCAAAATCATAGCGACAACGTACGGGCATGCAATTTCGACCGCTATTTGAAGTCTTTGCTTTCTTCCGTGTTCACTTTGGCTTTGTTGTGTTGGCAAATCATGATTGTTACGGTGGCTGAAAGATACTAACACTGTTCCCGAATCACTGAATTTCATTTTCGAGAAATTTTTGGCACGCAAAAGTTATCAGCGTTTTGGTGCACAACCAGGTACCTCATATAGATCCACTAGACGCGTCAAGGAATAAGGAACCGGGTATAGGTCTGGATAAGGAATAAGGAACCGGCTATGGTCTGGATGAGGAGGGTGTCTTTCTGTGAGGACCACGAGGCATCGTAGCATGGTGCGCGATAAAATTTGTATGCACTTCGCGCCCTCGGTACGCAGAATCTTGTGAGAGATGAAGAGCAACGAGAATATTTCAGATATTCTAAAAAGCAATTTGTCATTCTAAGTTTTGGAAGATTTTGCTGGACCTTCCAGTAGAAAGGGACTCCCATTCACAAGGCAGTGGTGGTTCACAACTAGAGCACGAACAATTTTGTCGTTTTTGCCTCTTTCAACAAGTGGCAGTTAGCAATTCAGATTTGAAATCAATGGATTACATTGTGGGATCGATTCTGTAAGCTAGGGCCTGCATGGTACATCACATTTTTTGAGATTCATTCTGAGAAATCACATCAGAATGCATAGAACTGGCTCGCGCCACCACATGGAAGGCTGACGTCATGGGTTCCTCATGTGCTTCTCAACCAGGGTCAACCGTCCGTTCGAACTGTTCGAACGAAGGGGTCGCATTTTGGTCGGAAGGGGGTCGCAATTTCGAGGACTGCCAGCCACAGGCGCGTGCGTGGCGTATCCGAGGGCAAGAATTGTTTGTGCAGACCGCATTAGATTCGATTAATTATGCACAGAGAGACAGTTTTAGGCAAATTACGGTGTTTTCCTTGAGGAATAAAGAACAGTTGAATGCATCCCTATGAAAGGTTTGACTTCTTGTGGCTGAAATTGAACTTCTTCGGGAACCTACTTTTCTGAGGACGGTTCTTCCAGACAAATCGTGAAACACATAAGAAAGAAGAAACCTCGTAGGTCTTCAAAAATGTCTTCGCCTCTTTCCAACATGCTCTTTGAAGGAAGTTATTATTGCTGAAAGCTCGAAAACTCGCATGTGCTGCTCAAAAACCTATGGGATCCAAATGTTCGAACGTGGGATTTTCTCGAAAAATGAACTTTGAAAAACGGTTTAGGGCTTGTTAGAAAGAGCAAATCCTGTACTTTCACCCCATGGAAAGTGTGCATCACAGAAATGAAAATGAAGTGAGTTATGCCCGCTTAAAGCCCAAAAACTCGCGATTTCAAAAAAAGTGTTCGGCAAAACCCCCCAAAATGTTCGAACGTGTGATTTTCTCGAAAAATGAACTTTGAAAAACGGTTTAGGGCTTGTTAGAAAGAGCAAATCCTGCACTTTCACCCCATGGAAAGTGTGCATCACAGAAATGAAAATGAAGTGAGTTATGCCGCTGAAAGCCCAAAAACTCGCTTTTGCACGAAAAATGTTCGAACGGGACAATTTTGAAAAAGGGGACAATCACTAAACTTTTTATACTGTTTTGTTAGAGAAATATTTGAAGTTTCTGAAACTTTTTACAGATTTCCAAAATGTCGCATACGAAAGATTTTATGGGCCTTCAAAGTTGAGGTGCGCCTTCTTAGAATTTTGGGTTTTCCACTTCTAACAGAAGTACTTTCCGGAGAGTTAGGCAATCCTTGTAGTTTTCTGGAAGCGCACCTCAGGCACAATCAAAATCTACCTCAACAAGTCAAAAAATACGTCCCAAGAAAGTTATTCCCCTCTAAAATTTTTTCTTCGCCGCGTCCCGTTCTTCCAGCGCCCGGGTGATACCTGCCGCGCTCCAAGGCCGACGCGACGACGCGCAGACGCTTTCTGGCGCAACGGATTCATGTCTAGCACTCTTATTAACAAAAACAGGGGGTCGCAACTGGACCCCTCGAGAGCTAGGGGGTCGCAAAAATCCCGAAAATGTTCGAACGTGACGGTTGACCCTGCTCAAGGCCCGTGTAAGTGCCAGCGAAGGATTTTCTGAGAGTCGGTCAATGTTGACGACTCATTATAAAGCAGCGAATGTTACTTCAATTTTGGTGTCCTTGCGAAATTGTGGCATGTTCATCTAGGCGACTCGAAAACCCTGTCGCTATAATTGTGGCGCACCGTGTACAAGTGGGAAATCTACAATGTCCAACCAAATGAAACACACGCGACAATCGGTTTGGAAGTTCGACGGACTGTAGGAACGACATATATCAACAGTTTCCTTGGTTTACCACAACTGAAGTGAATTAAAACATTGGCGACAGCGCGCACCACATGATCCGCCTTCCACATGGGGGAGGCTTAATTCCTGTAACTATATCGGCAATGGGCCATTGTTCAAAAAACTGCCAACTACACTCGCGTCGGCCAAACCGTCTGCGACAAGCGGATAACATTGCATTGGCTCTTCTCTTATAACTATCTTACGTCGATCGGAGCTTGGACACCACATAGCACTGGGAAATGTGTGCAGCATAGTGCGGGAGGGTTACTGATAGAAGACAAAGTAGCAACGACTTGAAAAGACGACTTGTCCTCAGGACAGTAAGGTGAAGGCGCGTTGATGGGTGAGCTACTCCCAACTCATAGCGTAAGTTAGAAGAGAGGAGCTGGTTCTTGATGGGGCGCATGAACACCATAACAGCTGCAATGTTAGTTAAGAGTTCTTGTCGAGAACCGTTCAATCCCTCGAACATCCCGACTGACAAGTGCTGGGTATTATATAAGGCCCATTTTATTGTGCAACGACAACAAACCATTCCATTGAGTTATTGATAAGCACTGCTATTCTGTCCACTCCGCCCTTAAAAGGAGCGATTACGATAGCTCCGAGAAGGGTTTTATGGAGACGTGGTGGTGCTCAATGGCACGCAGTGGCGAAAAAAGCTGAGAAATCCGTCAAGAAAACGCAAAACGGGACCCCTTTTTGGCCGTTGGTTTCACTCATGAACAGGTAACAGCTCAGAAAGCGGACGTATGAACGAGTTCACCGCAACGCGTTTGGTGGCACCAAACCACGCTCCAATCGAGTTGCTCCAGTTGTGCCGCTGCTGGCAACGCAGCTCGTCCAAATCACCAACTAAACTAGTGGGCGGATCGCTTTTGGGGGCGGAGTGCTTTCGAAGTCCTGCTCAGCAACCAGCGCACCTTTCGTCGTGAAAGCGCCACACTCGCTTCCTTGGCAGCCAAGTAACTGCTTCGTGTGGTGCATATGCTTCCCCGATGCGCTTCCTCTTTATCGTAATCGCTGCCTTTAAGTTTTGCACCCAAAGTACATCATCGGAACAGGGAAACAATACTCCCACTGCTGGTAATGAAATTATGCATTGGGTAATGATTACTGATGAGAAATCAAAAAATGATGCCCACAACAGCCGTGTGTTGAGCGTTTTCAGCAGTGATAAAATCGTAATAAAAGAGTGCGTTGAAGCCAAGGAAAAGCCAGGTAAATCAGAAAAACGTGTATGTGGAGTGCATAATGTACCTGTCTGCTCGGTCGTGTCGTGTCCGTTTTCCGCAAGGTCAGCAGTGAAAAAACACTTCCCATCCGAATAAAATGCTGATATCTGCAACATACAAGTTATTTATACGTTTGAATAATAGTAAAATGATGACGTGAATCGATCTGCGTTAAAACTCGAATTATGTACATCTTCATTACAGCTTGTAATACAAACTATCCTGTAACTAACACTAAGGATAATCAATAATAATCAATAATAATTATCATGTAATAATAAT
>MU871650.1:12061-23133 GCA_036418205.1 Ostertagia ostertagi
GCCACTTGCCACTACACCACTTCCGCCCTATCATGTGGTAATGGCGTAAAATTATACGTACATTGTAGTTTTCAGGACATGTTGAAGTCCCTATTCTGTTTTCTTTTGCAAGTGGACTCAAGCTGTGCACATTTAAAAAAATCCTTATTAATACATTAGTACAAAAAACTCAACAAATAATTTGCCAAAATAAGTCATTCTGCAAACCTATTAGTGTTCTCTCCATAAAAGCAATTTTCGTGGTTCAACTCAGTAAGCCATCCCGTACGAGAATCCTGTTCGACATTGAGGCTTTTGTGATCGGTGCCCTGAGGAAGGTGGAGCCGGAGAATCCCTTGTTACTACACAGAAGCAGACGAGTGCCTTCTCATTCGCTTGGCTGCTTTCATCGGCTGTTTTTTTTTTGAGAAATGCCTTTTTGAAGGCAGGTGATACGATAAATTGGTTGCCTGGAGAATGTGAGTAGAGTGCTAAGAAAGAAAGACCAGCTGGTCGACCGGTCGATTCTCAACAAGATGCATGCTGATGTGCGCCCCTTGAAATGCTGAGTCAACTCTGCTTTCTGTATCTGTAGAACAGTTTCACGAACATTGTTATAAAGGCGAAGAGCGCAATGGTAATGGTCGGAACGTACAGATGGAAGTTCACGGGATCAATTCCTTAAAGAGTTTGTCCTTATGTTTTATTAATATAACTAAAAGCCGATACGAATTCCGACTGGACCGAAGGTTTTGCCCAACAACGCGCGAACTGCGGCGTACTTATTCAATGAAAACCAGTCAAAAATGGTAACATCTAACAGTGCGCCTTACTGCCTATCGGCCAACTGGTTCATCACTTTATACGTGTGAATGCTGATAAGCTATGGTAACTTCACCATCGAAGCTGAGTTGGGGTGAAATGGTGCCCCGGTGGTGTAACTGGTAGCACAATTGCCCGGAAAGCAAGGAATCCGGGTACGCATTCCGACGCGGCGAAAGTTTCGCCTACAACTTAGCTTCTGGTGTTAATTCTGTCCTATTCCATTTTACACTCACAAGGGAGGTCGTTCGGGCCCCGAACGATCTCCCTTGTCAGAATTGTCCGAAGTCAAAAAAATGAATTTTCATCACCTCATTCAATCCTCTACACTTTCTTTTTCTCTTCTTTCCTTTTCTGCTGATAATATCTGTTTTAGTTCTGTATCGATGCACCCGGTGAACACCGCTCCTGAGAGCTTGCCATTCCTGAACAACGAGCTCGTATACGACGACGGCTATACTGCTGAAACGGATTCGAGCGACGAAAGTGAGACAGATCTCGCGCGTATTGGCCGCGCCGCTTCCCTCACCGATGTGCCAGACTTCTTAAGTATGTCTGAGGGTACTCACCGACCGGGAAAGGAGAAATCGATATATCTCTTTGTGAGAGCTGCTCGAGAAAAGGAACGATGGTTCCATTTGTGAGTGCAGTTTTTCCCATTTCATCTACTGTGTCAAGTCGATGTCTATTTTCAGACTTCGCGAAGCTTGTGCACAGTCACACACCTACCGAAAGCCTTTAGCTAAGAGAAGTGCCAGCGTGATAAATGTTCCTGATGTGAGTTCTGTTTTCCCATGACTTTGTCCTGATAGAGTTTTCTTAGAGGAGTTTTTTCCTCATTTTGTGTTTTCTCACAAATACTGGTGAGAGTTATTCATTAAAAGGGTCCGTTTAGAATGGTGCGGATAAAACGCCACCTAAATCGCCTTCCAGTCCAATGTTTGAAGATGCAGTCTACAAAAAAATTCATAAACAGTTTGCTGAGTGAGTCTAATATTAAATGAGGTGCTTTCTGATTCGTACTTGGGCAATATTTTCAAATTCAGGCAAATATCTATCATGCTAGGCTATGGAGTGGCTCCGCCTGAGCGAGGGTCTACCGTCTCCCTCGATCTTGGCACCCTAAAGTGGAGACCTGGATGCCCAGAAGAAAATTCGGACTTAGTCGAGTCGATTAATTCAGTTGGAACTAGGTAACCTTCTGCCTTTGGTACATTAGATTGTGTTCGATGTGTATTAGTTTTGATTGTAATTTTGTCTTACTATCAGCGCTGCAGTTTTGTGAGTGAGTAACTGAGTGAGTGTGACCAGAGGAACCTTTTTTTGCAGAGATACACAATTTTAACCCTTCGGCAGGCACGTGATATCGCTTTACTATCTAGGGGGTGTTCGGTTCTCCCGGTAGATTAGGTTAACAGAGCTGCACGATGATGCCTACACATTAGCTTGTGCTTGAGCTTAAAGGCAAAGGACGGACTGAATGTGGGGTATTGTGGCGTTTGAAACTGAGTGTAGAGATGCGAAACGGAACGACAGTGAAGAAAAAGAAGGGAAACTGTCAACAAGGTCGAAAACAAAACCTTCCGGAAGTGAACGGGCATAGCGCCTGCCAGGCGGCTATAGCGAACAATGCATCTTCCTGGGCTTTATTACCGCGCCGTTTGGGATTCTGAGCATGGCAACGTCTTGTGGGTGCGTAACCACGCACAGAGATGATGAAAGGGATTGGTTTGGTCGCCTGATCCTGACCTTTGCCTTTAAGGTTAGACAGGCTGGCTCAGACCTGTTATGAGCGAATCAGTGGTAGCCTGACCTGCGCCTCTATTCTAATCAAGGGTGGCCTGACCTGACCAGGGAGATACCGGTTTGGTTGGATCGAGGAGTACCTGGTACGGCTTGATGGACGGCTGTTATTAATTGTTTAAAAGGCGCTCATAAAAATCAATTTAGAGGTGATCAGTGGTGCAGAGATGAAGAAAAATCATGAAAAAGTGCCCAGAAATCGAGAGATGGGACCCCTTGATTGGGTCTGCTGATTTTCTCATTGATGCAACTCACGTCCCTGCTTCTTCAATGCTAACGCTCGCTCTATCTCGCTTTCTGCTAAACGGCTCCAGTCAGATGGCGAACGTTAGAGTGAAACATCAACGCTCAAAACCTAGCTGTTGGTGGTTAGTTTTCCTCTCTCTTCCTTGCCCTGCAACTGCTGTAGCACTATATTCAACGGGTGAGTGAGTGTGTGCTTGGTGGATATAACTGGGAGTGTCATCAAAGTCCTGCTAACACTAAATGGAGGGAAGGTGTTGCAGTGATGTATGCGAAGCCTTCTATTCTTTTCTTCTTTTCAGAATTTTCTTCGATTTCTGTCGTGACGAATTCTGGGCCAATCAAGTGAAACAAAAAATTCAGAGCAAGTTGGCTACGATTCATGTAAGTAAAGTGAACATTACTTTTCCGCTCATCAATGATCAGCGATCTCATTATTATCATCCTTTTCCAGCTGCCTTATTTCATTGAGACGTTAGAGCTCTCATCGTTGACTCTCGGAAGAACCGCGCCTAGAATTGTTGGCGTTTATACACCAAAGCTGAACGAGTGGGGTATCTGGGTTGATTTGGAGGTGAGTCCACACACTTTCATTTAATTGTGCTTTTTCTTTCACTTTTGCTTTTCTCTTCATTCTTGTTCACTGCGCTTATTCTCCACAGTGATGAGAAAACGTTGAATTCTCGATTACGGTTATACAGTTTATCCGTGACTTATCAATCTTGAGCTTCGCTATGTAATTGAAAAATTCTTTCTTTGAAATGATGGCATAGGGGTGGCGTGGAAATAGCCAGCAGTCGCTTCGTGAAAGACTTCATTTTTTCCAACAGCCGGGTGGGGTCAACACATCGTGGAAGAGATGCGTGCGTGCAAAAGGTGTGCCGAAAATACTAATGCGCGTTATGCCTCCATGACGATCGCGTTGCAATTTTTGACTCCTCAACTTTGGATAACCTTACTTTAGTTTCCTATGCCCCATTCAGTTCACCGGAACGAAGACCTCCAGTTGCTCAAGCTACGTGTAACCTAGGTCGGGCATTGTTATTATGAACGACCTGGAGCTGAACGGGAGTAATGGAGCCTCATGGGAACCATATGAAAACATCGAGGAAGTAGCGAGATGGTGAAGAACATGGGCTGTCTTTGGTTTCGCACTCCATCCTGCCCGTGTATACGTCTCGGATATTGGAGTCTTTACACTCAGTGGAATGCTCGGTTAGGCTCATCCACCGTTTATATGAGAAGCCCAGTGTCTACTCGCACGGCTACTCTGCACTGTGTAGGAATCACCCGCGGAGAGGAATGGTGGGAGAAACTAGTCCTCGTCGAGACTGACACCTAAATCGGTGAAGTGGTCAACCTGATGCGATTTTATGGTTGCGGCAACTCCCTTTTTTGGCGAGCGCAACGGAAAGCAGAAAGAGGGTAGCTGGGCAGGTGCCTCGCGGCACTAGAAAGTCTCCCATCTGTGATGGCATGGTTCTTGTGTCGCAATTTTCACCGCGTCCTTTCATGTGCATGTCAAGGGGGAATAGGGTCCCTTCAAATTATATGCATAATCATCGAGGAAATTATTCTGATTCTATTCCTTTGAATCTTTCCATTCTTCTCCCGTTGAACAAGATAAGAAAAGACGCACTAAGAAAATTAGACTGCAATAAGAAAATACTGCTTTGTAATTTTCATCCAAATATTTCAGATGAAGTATGGAGGTGGTATCCGTTTGGTTCTTCAAACCAGTGTGAATCTTCTCAAGCTTCATCAGGGCTCTACGAAGGTAATTGTTGCAGAAATTGATGACTTTTTTGACCTTATGGAGTAATCTTTATTTGCACTGTTCCACTACATTTATTCAGCTTAAAAAAGGTTGTTCCTAGAGTTCTGTCTCATCTCTTTGCATTTATGGAAAAAGAGCCTTGACGTTCAGTCCATATTTTACATCTTTTTAATTTGTATTCGAACTCTAGTTCTAATGCTTTTCCAACTACTTCGATCTTCCGAATATTTTGATTTGAGGTGGAAACTGAGCGAAAGATGTCTCGCCTGAGCAGTGCAATTGCTTACCCGACGTCGCACTACTCAGATGAGGAGTTGCCGGAAAGTCCTGAAAGCAGTCCCGACGAGGACTTTGGTGCTAAAAATAATCTTGAACGGTCAGTGTTCTCAGTTTCTTTTGGTAGCGAAACCTGCATTCGATTACGGTGTCTTTTTAGTCCAAGTACCAAGGAACGAACTGGGAAGAAGATAATTTCTTTGGTAGAACGTGCTGCACAAAGCAGTCTTTTCCAGAAAGCTGCGAAATTCCCGAAAGTGGCAAAGGTGAGTGTGGAATGCCTTGTTGCGGCTATCTAAAGCATCAATTTTTTATTTATTATATCTATTTTCTTTCAGCTGATTGAAGATGTTTCTTCCACTCCTCTTATATTAAATGTTGAAGTGGAAATGCTTGAAGGCCCAATTACGATAAATATTCCACCTCCTCCATCTGATCGGCTATGGTACGCTCATTCGTTTTTATTTTTTATCTTTCATTTTGTATATAACTTCCATTTTCCTCACTTGCCCTCTTTCTTTGATACGACATTGTCGTATTTGTAGTGCCTTTCCTTGCTTCTCTCGCGAATGTGAGGCTCCTAGTTCCGTTAATTTCGCTGTTTACCTCCTGCCACTATATCGGCTTCCCTCTAGCCCTATTTCTCCCTTATTTTTGCAATCCAATTTTTTTAAACAGCATTCCCTCTTGTTCACAGTAGTTTTTAGATGACTGAGGGGTTATCTTGTTGTCTATATGTTTCTTCTTCTGTATTATTTTTCTGTCTTTCCCAGCACTTTCCTAATTTTCTTTCCGAGTTGCGTTCCACCATGGTCTGTCTTGGTCATTGAATGCATGAGGCTAAGGTTCCATGCTTGTATGGGTTCAGTGTGCTTGCGTCAAAACATAATTTGCGTCCTGTTGTTTATGATTGAGCCATTTATATATGACTTGAACATTTCATTCTTAGGTATGCGTTTCGACGGCCACCCATTGCTTCTATCAAAGCCGTTCCTCAAGTTGGTGATCGGTCTGTTGATATGACAACTGTATCCGATTGGATCGAGTCAAAGCTTCGTCTACTAATCGAAAAGAATCTTGTATGTCCCAACATGGACGACATCGTACTGCCTGTTATGTCTGGGAATGACCTTTTACGCAAAGGTGCGTACAACCAGTGATCCTCCTGAGTCACTCGTTAGGATTCTTACCCATTTCACTTAATGAATTTTCCTCGCGGAGTGCTTTGATTTTTTTGTAGAATATTGTCGCTTTAATGTAACTAGTTGTTTTCGATGGTGAAGGTTTTCTAATGGCTTCAATTTCTAGTCTTTATCCGTTTTTGAATGTATATGTATGGAATGTATTCAATTGAGTACTGGTTCGATTGCTTTCGTCTGCAGGGTTTCTCTTATTTATGCATGTTTCCCTCCTTTTGTGGAATTTTGTATAATTTTTTTTTACATTTTGTATAATTTTTTCCTTAGGAATGTTGCAGCTGTGATATTCAGTCTTGTAAATTTGTTTTCACATTCCTTTTGATAAATCTAGCTTTACCCAGTTTTTTTTCTCAACAATGCTGGGTTGTGAACCAAACTTTCGCCCCAGACGGGACTCGAACCCGCACTCTTGCATGTTACCGAGCAAGTGCGCTACAAGTTACGCTACCGGGGGCACCATTTCATAACTACCAGTCCTCGCGTATACTCACTATAGCTGTCAGCACACCACACATACAACTATGAGCGGTACACGACATCTACAGTGATATCGCAAGGTGCTGAAACTCACAACTGATTGACTATTGTTTGCCCTTGTTTAAAGTCACGATAACGATCGTTTGGAAGACTCAGACCGAACAGGGTCATGCCATTTTTTTTTCCTTTTCTTTAACCATGTAGAAAAACAAGAAATTCCGTCAGAAACCAAACAGTACCCACTTTTGCCGGTTATTTTACGCATGAGCAGTACTGCTCAGGAAACGGACGTATCAACGAGTTCACCGCTGCGCGTTCGGTGGCACCATGCTAAACCACGCTCCAATCGGGTTGCTCCAGTTGTGCCGCTGCTGGTAACGCAGCTCGTCCAAATCAACAGGTAAACTGTGGTCGATCGGGGAATTGGGCGGCAGTGCCTGAATCCTGCTCAGCAACCAGCGCACCTTTCGCTGTGAACGCCACACTTCGCCTCCTCTTGGCAGCCAAGTAACTGCCTCGTATGGTGCATATGCTCCCGAATGCGCTCTCTCTTTATCGTAATCGCTTCCTTTAAGTTTGTTAGGCCGCACATCGCCTTGGCAAGCCTCACAAGAAGGCGGTTGTGAACTCGTCGTTTGATCAAAAATCCCACTACTATGTGATGAACTTTACACCCTTGCATGCAACAAATATTTGTGACCATTTGTTTTTGTATTAACGAACAAAAATCCCGCGCTGAAGAGGTAGACCACGCGCCCCATCAAACAATCGCTCCGCCGCACCGACCCGAAGTGGACGGCGCAATCGGAATCCATTAACCCATTCGTGACAATGTCAGCCACCGGTGGCTGACAAAGCTCTCACTCGGGACAATGGCATTACTGTGGCTGCAGGGCTTGAAATGGAATTTGGAAAGTTTTCTTCCATGAAAAGAATCTTCATACCCTCGCTCATCTACGCCAGCCCTGGGCAGAGGAAATCTCCCTCCACTCGAATTTTATTGAAGAAAAATCTCCTGACGCTGCTGCTATTGCGCAATCCTGCGCGGTCGCGAATGGGTTAAAGTAATTACACTTGAAACTTTCCAATATAAATATACCACTAGACATCATTACTACATTTATCCATCACAATGAAAGCGAAGAAACCAAGATAACAAGTCTAGAGAGCTCCCGTTGATAGGACCTTCCTGAAAAAATTCTTGGCCATACCCATCCGATTTTCAATTAAAAGTTCATCCGAGACGCTTCCTGAAAAATCCTTGAGCCATAATGCCGATTTTCAGTGTAAAAGTCTGCAATTCAGACAACGATGTCGTTACGACAATACGAGAGCAGAACTGCCAAACCATATATCAGCGAGGAAAAAATCAGGCGAAATCATAAAGCCGGGAAATGGGACACATATTCTGTCCGCTGATTTTAGACGAGTTCGCGAATAAGGTTGTGAGCTCCTGCTCGAGGCATATGACGTAGTTGTCAGACTCAACGATTGCGCAATCGCAACAACGCTCATGCCACTTTCCCGCGCCTACGACAGGACTCTCGTGAGCGTGTTGTCTATCGCCACTTTCCACGCTCTCAAGTCCCACGGATCATTGAATAGAGGAAGAGTGCTACCGCGACAGCGGCCCTGACACGCTGTCGATTGTCGAATCTGTCATCTAGCTAGTTGAAGGCACGACACGACAAGATTGTCATAACATGTGGTGTCGTTGTTTTGGAGAGATAAACTCTCGGCGCTAATAGTTAGGCTGGTGTCAGAGCCTGCGATCCGCCGCAGGTTTCGCGCGATTCACACGAATCGCAAAGTCGATTGCCCCATTTGAACATTTGAAACACTGAATATGAAACAAGTAGAATCATGAACAGTCGTCATTCAGCCATCACCATCAAGCAGAAATGGCGGCGGGATTGGAGAGCACCTTGCAGTATTGATCGGGCACTTGTGATTTCTGTGACCCATCGCGCGACTCGCGCAAATCCCATCGCGGACTCTGACACCAGCCTAAAGAGGGCACTCACCGTCGCGGCGAGCGACATGACACATCCTTACAACGACAAACACCCTCGCACATTCCAGTCTATGTACCTGTCAAGTGGCTCTCCACCTTCATCCCTTGAACTGTCTAATCACCGTGGTACAAGGATTCCTCGTCCACATTGGGGAGTGCGAACATGCTGCGCGTCGCAGTGGTAAATTGTCCCCCTCTCCTCCAATTTGGTTAGCACCAAACTCTCAGGCAGCCCTGGTACTATTTGCAAAGGTGGTTGTAAAAAGTTCATTTACTAAGGTTCACTTAAACACACAGCAATTGTTCCCAGAAAATAAACAGAACATCTGGTGCTCTTCTACTATTTTTCTCTTGCTTCCCTCATGGAGCATTTCGCAGAATTTCGTAACTCCAGGGACCACTGTAAGTTATGCCGGAGCGCCCATTTGCTAGCAAGGCGCGAGCCGCTTCCTGACCATCCTCAAGTTCTCTTGAATCGTGCCCTCCTGCTGTTATGATGCCTGTCCTTCGAGACTGATACATGCTCAGCGCAGCGCGCCGTACCTATAAGATAGACAGAATCCCCCTGCCTGACCAGCTCCTGGGCTTGACGCTCCATAAATCCCTCTCTAGATTGCAAACGCCACCCTCATCATTAATGCGTCCACCCTCCTGTCAGGATTCCCACGAGAAGTCCCAAGGCGATTCCATGATCATTGACCGTGGAACACAACCTCTGCCCTGACAAATTCGGGGATACATCATCACATACATGGTACTTACATTTAAAAAAAGCTTCTACGGTGCAAACTGACATAACTCGAGCAACCTTGTGCCCGGTAATTTATTAAATAGTGAGAGGACTAGCCGGGCATTGACAGAGTGCAACAACGGAAAGCTCAAGGCAAGCCTAGCAGCCCTGGCAGGGCGCGGCTCTGGGCTGGAGACCCCTCCTTCTACTCAGGATGACTACCCTGACCCCAAATCATGACAGCGCTTTAGAGCACGTGTCGATAAAACTGTTAAGGACACCAATAATGAAGGTAAGTTCGGAGAGGTAGGAAGCGAAAACCATGAACATAATCAAAATTAATGACGAAAATGCTAAAATAATTTCCCTTAGATCGTGAGGTTCAGAGCGAGCAGAGGAAAACAGCAAATGCAGACACGTCTTACGAGAACACACAGAGAACGCTGTTGCGCCGGCTCCGAACATAATGGAACAAGCTTCCCCTGTATGCCGTAGCTCCACCATATTTTTTGCTGACAGCGTCAACTCGTTGTAGGTCTCAGTGAGAGTGTACTCTGGACCAAAGAGCTCGATACACTGATCAGAGAAGAAGCTTAAACAGTACGCTAGAAGACAGAAGAAGACGAATCTGAATGAAGAACTTACTCCACTGGTATCGTGCTTCCAAAAATTGCGCTATTTCCGTAGTCGGTTGTCTGGAAGTAGCCGAGTTCGGTGCACGTTTGCCATATCCAGCTACGCGTTGCAACTGAAACAACGATTGCACTTAGGAAGTTTCTATTCGGATGGTTGAGTGCTTTTATTCCTCTTTCCTCTGCATTTCTAGTTCTTCATCCAAATTTACTGTGAAGCTTACGGATGTAGCTCAATTCTTTTAAAAGTCACATTAATTACGAGCCTCGTGACATCGAATTTGAAGAGTGAAATTTGGTAAGAGCATTTAATGCGAGATGAATTGACTAAGCTTATTCCATACACGAATACCGAATCAAATGGGAATTTATTAAAGGCAAACCTCGGGATTAGCCCGACTTGTAGGAAGGATACCGCGAGGGAAATTGTAAGGTCCCTACCTAGATCACTTCCAGCTTCGTCGCAAAATTGCGCGGTTAGGGCGCTAATCCTTACGGGCCTGCAACCATCGACCCCGTTGCAACGCTTCCCACCCACCGCGATGTAGAGATCAGCGTGCTCTCTCGCGTGTTTTGTCTTCTTTGATCGCCCTGTCTCGCCATCGTACCACATCCGACCTTATTGAAGGTTAAGGCCTTAATTTCAGCGTTCCCAAAGATTCTCTTGCTTTCCTTCCACTTTCAGGTCGTTCCGCAGCTAAGCTATCACTACGAAGCGCTCTTAGCACCAGTTTAATCCCTGGTTTGTCTTTAATATAATTTTTGCTGTGAGCAATCATATGTGATAACGTCGGTTTTCTATAAGATACCATTACTCGAGAATTAGTTATTATCTAGACGGAAAGGAAGTGCAACATTCCAAACTGCATCTCTCGGTCTTCGTTTCTTCTGCGGCTTAATTCGAACAGGTTAGCTAATGACTTAATAATTACGGAGTATTGGTTTGATTTTACTGGGAAACAAACTCTTCCAGCCGAAAAGTTCCATGTTAATAAATAGCAAGCATTATCACGCTTGCTGAGCTTACAGATGAATTAGAAATTGCTGATACGGCTATTTCGAGACAACTACATGTAACAGATAAAGATCCGAAAGGGAAAGAAATGGCCGCTACACATTC
>MU871651.1:2162-21500 GCA_036418205.1 Ostertagia ostertagi
AGTTATTAGAAATCGCAAGCAAGCACAAGGCATGACTTGACAGTATAGGAGGAAGTTCTTGACGTGAAAGCATTTCTCTAGGATGCGCCAATACATCATCTCTAAGTATTAGGTCGTTTCATAAGTCTTGCAACAAACTACATGCAATGCTATAGAATTTTAGGGAGACCTCCTGAAAATCCGCGCCATATTTCCTGACGTAGCATCAACCTTTGCAATTTCAGCCAACGGTCCAGCTCGTTGTCTGCTTACTTATTATGGATATTACACCGATTTCGCGAGAGGGCTCTCGATGCCCTTAATTTTTACGAGTACTGCTTGGAATGTTCCGCAAGTCATGCTAGACCAAGGATTGGCCAGAAGATAGGCGAGGGCATGCTCTCTCAAACCACAGTGCAACGGCGCTTCACTCTGCTCAGCGTTGACTTTTTTATTTGAAAATAACCCACACTCCAACCACCCTGTGACTGACAATCACGATGCTATATCTGACGGCGTTGAAAAGGGATCTGGATAGAGTATCGATCATTTGCTAGAGCGATTCCGATGCGACAAGGAGACAGCACTGTGGCATCTCCAAAGACTTGTGAAGATCCGAAAATGTAGAGTTTGGTCCCCACGTGCCTTGAGCCCGATTCAGCTCCAAACACGATCTGACACCGTTATGTTCAAGTCGACTTACTAGGGATTCTACGATTGACCATCCATCACATTTGCCGAAGATGAGGAGTGGGTACAGTTTACTAACAAATGAACAAGCGGCGGTAGTCCAGCTCAAACGCTTCGAGAGATCTTATTGCTTAAGTTCAACCTCGTCCAAGTAGGGCCTTCTCGGATTTTTGGTGGAACACGGGAGGAGTTAAGCTCTGGAAACCCCTCCGTGTAGATGTCGCAGTCAACGCGAAAGTCAACTATCCACAGCTCGAATGCAACGCTTTTAATACGAAAGAAAAACAAGGCAAAGTTTGCTTTTGTATGACACCGTTGAAAAACCTCTTGCTAAGAAAATTCAGGAAAATTTCGAACTCTACCATTTTATAGCCCTGACCTCGAGGCCAAATAATGCCCTTCTGCTCCCCTCTCAAACCATCTCCTAGAGAAGAAAGCTCATCCTAAACTATGATGATGTCAAAATCGACATCTGATCTTTCTTCGATCAGAATTCAGTAGAGTCCTACAAGGGAGGCATCGAGCAGCTACTAGTGTGTTGGCAATAGGTTGTAGATATTGATGGAGGGTAGCATGCCGGATGAATGGAACAAAAAGATAATGAAAATATTAAATTCAAAATTCGGCCAGTTTGTTGCAAGACTTATGGACCGACCTAATATTTTTAAGTTTATTGTTTCGTGTGGAAGCTCGGCATCACCGGAGAGACCTCTTATGAAAAGTGATCGTCGACATGAAAAATTTATTTCTTCGATGTGCGAAATATGTGAAGGTCTGTGCTCCACAGCTTTGCACCATAATTGGAGTGCCGAATCTTGCGCAAGTTTCACATGTTGCAGCAAAGTAAGAAAGCCCCAAGATTTCAAGTGGTTCATTGAACTGGTTTCAAATAAAAAATTATTAGGCCTAATTTAAAGCATATAAAAAATTGAAAAAAAAACAACAAGAAACTATAGCTACAGCTTAAGTGAACTGGAAGGTCAAAGGCGTTAGGCAGAATGAGCTACATAAATGAGTAGTGTAGTTGCCAAATGAGTAAAGAGGCGAACACAAATACTAAGCGAAAGCCGCCTTGGTTTTATGCAAAGTCCAAGCAAGTTTGTCAGGGGCAAAAATGAGAAGGGTAGAGCTGGTTCTCTACTTCAAAATTCCGATAGAGGGCGAACCAAGTCTGATTCAGAAACCGCAAACAATGCATAACTCGCTATCAATCAGCCGGCCTTGAAGACATACTCTGTGACCAGTTTCATTCTAGAAAATCCTCCTGTGGATGCAGTTGCTGGATCCGTTATTGTAAAGTCATACGATCTTCGCACCTTGTATGTAGGCCAATAACCATAAGTGCTGCGGGACTTTGGACGGTGGACTACCCAGATGCAATGCACTGAGTATACGGACTTGAGCGCAAGTGGCACCGAAGGAGTTGACCTCGGCGACCCTTAAGAGGCTAATCTTGGCGCGGTGGGTCAGTGCACGCCCACCGATCATCTGATCACTCGCCGCAGGTCTATACGTGGCGAGTGATTAGATAGGTGAGAGAGCGTAGTGTTGAAGAGGGCACAGCGATGAGTCGCATCAATGCTCAAATCAACGGGCAAGGAAGGGGTCCCATTTCTCGGGTTCTGGGCCGTTTCTCATGGTTTCCTTCTTTAGTGTACCACTCACCATCGCCTAGGTTAATTTGAAATGGGTTGCCTTTTCCAGCGTGAATTCGTCCTTTAAGTAACATTTAGAAGAGGCGCAAGCGGATTTGTTAATTTTCTTGGAGTAATGAATCTCCACTTGAGGATGGCCAGCCAAAAACGCGGCCAGGAACGGTTATTTTCAAGTGGACACAAGCAGCATCAACAGTATGCATCAAGGACTCACACTAACTAAAAGTCCACCCATCAATGTTTTCAGGGACATACCAAATGTCCTAGTAACCTTGTTCACAAGAAACCGCATACCATAATCTTAGAGTGGGTAGAACTGTGAATACAAAAGGTTTCGCTCTGCGGAACTGATTGAAAGATCCATCTTTAGGCATTGTAGTGCAGTAGTAAATGAAAAAAAAACTCAAAGAGAGCCAGTCACATTTTTAAGGGAACAGTGTGACGAGGATTGGCCTAAACAAGAACGCCGATGGATGCTAATGCTGAGACACGAAATGGTTGCGATTATGACCTGTGCTGTCCGATCTGAAAAATAGATTCGAATTCTTATCTGAAAGACGTTTGAGCATTCGGAATACCGCTATTAATAAGAAGAACAATTATGATGGTCGTTGAGAATGAGCGGCCGAGGAAGAGTTTTTCAATGGATAAGTGAATTTCTTCCTCCTTGACTGTCGCCCTTGCTCACGGCCTAGCACTTCTGCTGTGCTTCCTGTTGTGGTATTTTTACCTCGACGCCTCAACGACATTGCGGCAACTATGTATGTATGCCACGACTATAACATTCATTTTTTCGTGCATCCCCGATTTCTTCCCAGATTTTTGGTGTTCATTCTGTAGGCCGCACGTTAACGTAATCATAGGCGAAGTGGCTCAGAGAACGGCCAAATATGCTTTCCATAGATGTTTTCCACATAGAAAACGTCACTTCGGTTCATTTCTTTTTGAATTTTATATGTTATGAAAATGTAAATTAAAAACGAGTGGTAAAAAGTAAATCCTACAGTGGATGCTCCAGCCCGAAGCTATTACTTCATTTCTCGAATCGATTCATCGTTGGATAGTTTCCTAGAAACATTAGCTCTGAATACGCAACCCCTCGAAACCCGCTTTTCAGAAAACGTCGTAATGGTATGGGGTCCGTCCACGACCCCATTGAGCACGACCAGTACACCATGTTTTCAGTGCTAATTTTTCCGATTTCGTCCACCTTGAAGGGCAATATAAAGTTTATTTTATAAATGGAATGTGCTCCTTTCATTTAAACTTGTTTGTTTGATAAATTGTTCAGGAATTTGATTTGATCGGCTTGAATTGTGGAGACAGAATGTTTTTTATAGCCCCCCCCTGTCAGTTACTGTAGCTACTTAAACATTTGAACTATGAAAACTTTTCTAGTCACCAGGCAATGTATTGCCATTTGTAGAGCGTGAGAATCTATGGCTTTGGAGTTGAGATACTTTTCCAAACCGCTCCGCCCCCACTGGTTCAGAAAAGCCGAAAGGCCGCCGCTAAACGGTGTTTAACGGGTCAGACGAGATAGTTAGAATCCCCACACGGCACAACTGTATGACAAGGGCGAACATCGGAGCCGTCGCAGTAGGGGCAGTGATCAGTTTCAGTAGTCGGGACCACCAGCAAGCCATGTCAACCTTTCGTCGTGCAGATTCCAGGAAGTCGCACAACCTCCTTTCTCTTCGGAAATCTCCGGCACGACCTTCTATAACATCCACCAGGCCTCAGGAGAATACTGCTGTTTCTATAGCGTTTGATATCAAGACAGACAATAGATCCGCCATCCAAACCAGTTGGCCCCACCAAGACGAGGATGTGAAATACAGGGATAATGGAGCGAATTATGTAAGTGCTTTTTCATTTTTATACACACTTTTCGCTCCTAGAATCAACTTGAACTCCCGTCGAATAACCCGTCAAAACAATCCTCTCGTCACTGCAACTGGTCCCAATTCTATCACCAAACTCCCTCTGAAACTCTCACATCTTGCTAACACCCCGAAATTCCGATCACAATACTCTCGTTGAAGCTGGTTTAACGGACGTATAGGACGTGCTTGCAAGAATTCAGCGCCTTTACCCGTGCACGTTTCAAGCCTGGAATTTGGCACGTTCCCTAGTCGTAGTTACCCTGCGCGATCGCAGCATTAAAACGACCTTACAAATAAACCTGATTCGCAGAGTTGCGCTCTTCGATGCGACCCGATGCGATCACGTTTTCCTTCTTTTTCATTCTCTTGTGGTATAGTGGCAAGTGCTGCTTCACAAGTGTAAAATCTGAGCTGGTGGCGTCGTCCTTTATCCGCCGGGGTCGTCTATTGTGTTCTTACAGACTTCCTGGGAGGATAACCGCCAGGTCATTGATGTACACCAAATCACACTCAACATTACCACAACTACTTGAATGGAGTGGAATTCGTTATGCGCATTCAGAACGGGACTGATCTGCGCGTGCACGTTTACAATTAGAGTCCTTCATTTTGCCAGTGAATCAAGGACAGTACTCGAACGGTGGCTAGATTTCCAACTACTTCACATCTCAACATATTGCACTACTGCTGACACAAAGACTCAATAAAGTTATTTCCTTGGTACTCGTTTGATTCTCGAATGCGACCACGGGGTCGAAGTTTTTGGGAGGTACAGCCAGCACGACAGATGGAAGGAGATATAGGCCCGGTAAGGCCATGTACATGGGTATGTTCTTTTGAAAAGACATTTGCCACATTTCGAAGATTTCAACCGGTCTAAACCGTCAAGCGCTCCATTCTGCCAGGGTCGATTAATTGGCAGATAAAAGACCGGCTTTATAGCCCCAACGTCACCTCACTGAGTTTCTAACCCCTTATGGGTTTTTCCAAGCAGATCACCCGAAAGGGTTGAGTTGCACCTGGTAACTAGAAAATGTTCTATGTCGTTCTGCCTATTGACTCGCTAGCATCACTTCGTGCAAAAATGTGTGATCTGAGAACCAGCTCGGGGAAAACCTGTCTTTTATGAATTCATTGTTTTCCCTGACAAAACCACCTCGACGAAATCTTTTGACGAGTTCTTGTTCACAGTCAAATGATCATTGATGCCAGCCAGACAAAAGAAACGAGCAGCTCAATTCAAATCACGTTCTGATTTCATCCTTCGGTGGGGGATTCGATCCGCACCGGCGATCAGTTCGCTGAATCGAATGAGATCCGTGAATTTGTCACGTGAAAAAGTTCAATTATGTGATTTTCATACGGGTAACGCTTAAGTGATTATAACCAGGCCGGGAAAATCTCCACAAAACCGATCACAAGGATTAACCTTATTTTCGAACCAATTCAGCAGAAAGCTAGACACATTTTCGGAAAAGCTACTGATACTTCTGCCGCTAGAAACAACAGCGAGGGTGGAGGCGAAAAACGGCTCGTAAAATGAAAAACGCTCCCTTTTCACAATTGAAGTGGGAAATGGGTTACGTGAAGCAGGAGTGATTTCAAAGGAAAGGGATCGTCTTCTGCTCGATCGTTAGAGATCGAGGTTGTAAGCGCATCCTAATGGTAAATGTGCCAGTGATTGACGTAATTCTTTGTCAATATCAAATATTTCTTGGTGAAAATGTGTGAAAAATCTTAGGGCACTTCCTGCTATCTTTTTCGGTAAGAGAGCACTCCATTTGGCTTGTTCCCCCAGGGTAAGTAAGGTGACGGTGAATCCTTCAACGTATTCTGCGATTAAGACTGGTATGGGATCCGATTCAGTCCCATAATTACCATGGATCTCTATCCTCTAGTCCTAGGCCCCAAAGATGTCCATTCCCCGTTTGATGACCTTATTTATTCCAAGATGTGGGGCCACATCATAGTAACTAACTCTGCCACATGGAACGCTCTCAACTTTATCCTCAGTTTTGAGAGCCATTGGAGTACTCCCCCCCCTCGAACTCCAGTTCACCGAATCTTTTGAAAAACCTAGCTGTCTCAAAATTTCCTGAAGAGTCCTGTAGAAAATGTAGTGGGATTGTAAAAGGGGTTGGGTTACTGAATAATGAAGGATCAAAAGGTAAGAAGGATTTAGTTTCAATAGAGTAACGTGGAGCGCGGAGCGGTACGAAGCGGAAATGGGTGCAATGGAAGACCAATACAGCCGTAGAAAAGGCATGCGATGGAGGGGAGAAAGAACACTCATACTTGGATAAATTCAAAGTACTGCCCAAAGGATGCCCTTTTAAGGAAAACGTGTGCAATAAATTGATGATGATCGGTTATGCGAGCTGTACTACCAAATGGTGCAGCAATAAAGGAGAATTGTCAATAACTCGAGAACTGAGACCATAGCTCTGCCTGCTTCAACTTGACAAGTTACCGGCCCGTAGAGTGGCGGTTGATAAATTGAGCTGGTTTGTTGAAACGACTGGCGAGTTCAAGCCGCGGCGTATTGTTTGATATACATTCTATGGAATACACGACACATACCATCTCGTGTTACGCGACAGTACTACGAAATTTTGGTGTCAGTGAGCTTTTCAAATGAAGATTCGTATGCTATACTTCAAATAGTCACGCTTGGCTGGCCGTTTCTTTTTTAAAGGAGGATTGCACGGAAAGAACGAAGGTCGAAGAAGGGAGAAATCGCCTAGTGGGGAGAGCGGTGAATCTCTTGAGGGTGCGGACAGACACGCAATCGGCATCGAAAGATTTGACCTCTGAGATCTAGCATGGCTCAAAGTTGGCGAGTTCGGCGATCTCCGCCCACCGATCGTCTGATCACTCGCCGTAGTACAATAGGTGGCGAGTGATTAGATAGCTGAGAGAGCGTAGGGTTGAAGAGGGCAAAGCGATGAGAGTCCCATCAATGCTCAAATCAACGGACAAGGAAGGGGTCCCATTTCTCCGGTTCTGGGCCGTTTTTCGTGGTTTCGCTTTCTTTCTGGTACTACTCACCATCTCTACCTCAATTTGGAATGGGTTGCTTTTCCATCGTAAATTCGTCCTTTAAAGTGCTGCACTGTTCGAATTAACACATCCTTTTGGCGCAAAACGCCAAACTTAGGTTACTTCTTCGCATGGCCATGCATATACTCACTGGTAGTTATATAATAGTTCTTGGCGCAGAGCACCTTTGCACCTCGGTTTATAGAATTAGAATCTGAAGATACAAATAATCAATGCAAAAAGAGGATGCGTGATAGAGATAATAAGCGAGGAACAGATTGAACGTTTGCCTCGGTTACTGCGAAAATAAGTAAAAAAAACGATATTACAGGATGAAATTAGGTATCGTACTGGCCTTGATCGGACATGTGTGCTGAGGGGGTAGAAATCCATTCGATTACAATCCGTGACTCGAGAAGATTCTGACCAGTTGAAGGCCGATCAAATTCGAAATACGATCATTCTATTAGAGCCTGAACTTGTTCTGCTATAGCGTCACAACAGCTACTTTTCAAGCCGCATCAACGCGACACTTTCAAGGGAATCCTTTCACTCACAGTTCTGATCCGTCCAACCTTTTCTCAGAAAAACTCACAAATCCCATCAAAAAAGCAATACCCTTTCTCTAGTCTTCTTTATAAAGTCATTCATAGAGCTCATCCTGCACTTTTCACGAATTTTCCCAGCCGTTTCATTCGGTCCTTCCCGCAAAACGTGATATTCTTTTGCATAAAAATCCATTTTCTTGCTGGCTTACACGAGGTCATTTTCCTGCTGTCCCGTTTTCTCTAAAAATTGCTCTGAAAATTGCAGCAACATTACGGTTCTCATTCTCTTCCAGAAATCTTCTTACTCATCAGCAATACTTGCCGATCAAGGCCAATGCATAACTAATTTCAGCCTGTAATATCGTTTTTTACTTATTTTCGCAGCGATCGAAGCAAACGTTCAATTTGTTCTTCGCTCATTATCTCTATTACACATCCGCTTTTTGTGTTGATTATTTATCTTCAGATTCTAATTCCGTAAACCGAGGTCCCAATTTTGCTTCATGTATACCTAAAGACAGTGAATATGTCAAAGATACTCTGCATAAAGGAACTATGGGTGCCAATGAGAACAGTACCCAGGCGAAGAAGAAAGCTAGGTGTGGCTTTTTACGCCAAAAGGTGTGTTACCGCAATGCACTCAGACTTAAACCTAGAAACGGCCTCCTTCCAGGCGTGACTATTGAAGTTTATGATATCGTAATCTCATTTTGAAAGCTCACTGAGCATACGAATTTCGTTGTACTGTCGCGTCTGTATTCTATAGAGGTATAGTCAAACAAACGCCCGGCTTGAAACCCGGCAAGTCGTTCAAAAACCGCCAACTTATCACCCCGTAACTTGTCCAAGTTCAACAGGCAGAGCTATGGTCTCAGTTCTCGGGTTATTGACAATTCTCCTTTATTGCTGCACCATTTGGTAGTACAGCTCGCATAACCGATCATCATCAATTTATTGCACACGTTGTCCTTAAAAGGGCATCCTTTAGACAGTACTTTGAATATTCAGCACTAGTGGTGTGTTTAGTATGAGCTGTCTTCTTCCTATTTTATGTATTGCGCTCTTCTACAGCCATGTCTTCCATTGCACCATTTCCGCTTCATACCCCTCCAGTTGCTGTATTGACAAAATCCTTAGTTTTTTTGATCGACCGGTTTCAGCAGGACCTGACACCGCAGTAATGCCTTTTACACACAGCGCTATTTTTTAGAGCAGTCTAGGGAAATTTTGAGATCATAAGAAAATAGTGGGGGAGACTATTAAAGGTTGTAGAAGGATTCTCACAATAAGTGGTTCGTTTGTTGTAGCTCGAATTTTTCCCAGGCATTGGTGAACTTGAAGTTTGGGGGGGGGTACACTTCATTGAGCTTCTCCAAACTGAGTATAAGGATATTAGCGCTCAAGACACGCTATCGACTTCAATTAAAATGGGCTTTTGACAAGAATGATGTAGTGTGGGTGCAGCCTACAGTTGCCTCTCAATGCGGCCCTGTTATGGTTCAGGAAAACGGGATTGAAGTGGGGGAGGACCATCTCTTCTAGATTAGGCGAAAGGAGCCCCGGAGTGAAGTAGCCCTCTGCCGAAATTGCCTAGGATATAAGATGTGGGACGTCAGAACGGCCCTTATCTGAAGGTATACTTAGGCATCACCGTAACCTAACTAATTTAATCGCTTGGGAATAAATCAATGGAGTGCTCTCTTACCGTACTGCGAGAGAGAGCAGAAAGTGCCCTCCCCCCCAAATTTTCACTCACATTTTCACCCAAGAAATAATTAATATTGACAAAGAATGACGTTCAATCACTGGCACATTACTCATTAGGATGCGATCACAACCTCAATCTCCGACGATCGGGCAAAAGGGGATCCCTTTTCGCATGCGATCAATCTGCTGCCGGTAACGATCGGCGCCATTTTCGACTTCGATTGTGAAAGGGAATTGGAGCGTTTTTCATTTTACGAGCCGTTTTTTCCCTCAACCCCTCGCTGTTGTTTCTTTGGCGGCAGAAGCATCAGCTTTCGAATAACTGTTCTAGCTTTCTGCTGATTGCGCAGCTTTCTAAAATAAGGTTAATCCTTGTGATCGGTTTTGTGGAGATTCTCCCGGCCTATTTCAAATCACTTAAGCGTTACCCGTCTGAAAATCACATAATTGAACTTTTTCACGTGACAAATTCACGGATCTCATTCGATTCAGCGAACTGATCGCCGGTGCGGATCGAATCCCCCACCGAAGGATGAAATCAGAACGTGATTTGAATTGAGCTGCTCGTTTCTTTTGTCTGGCTGGCATCAATGATCATTTGACTGTGAACAAGAACTCGTCAAAAGATTTCGTCGAGGTGGTTTTGTCAGGGAAAACAATGAATTCATAAAAGACAGGTTTTCCCGAGCTGGTTCTCAGATCACACATTTTTGCACGAAGTGATGCTAGCGAGTCAATAGGCAGAACGACATAGAACATTTTCTAAGTTACCAGGTGCAACTCAACCCTTTCGGGTGATTCTCTGAAAATCCAGGGATTAGAAACTCAGTGAGGTGACGTTGGGGCTATAAAGCCGGTCTTTTATCTGCCAATTAATCGACCCTGGCAGAATGGAGCGCTTGACGGTTTAGACCGGTTGAAATCTCGAAAATGTGGCAATGTCTTTCAACCATCATGTACCTCCTTACCTCGTGCTATACTCCCTTTATTCCTGTCGTGCTGGCTGTACCTCCCAAAAACTTCGACCCCGTGGTCGCATTCGAGAATCAAACGAGTACCAAGGAAATGACTTTATTAAGTCTTTGTGTCAGCATTAGTGCAATATGTTGAGATGTGAAGTAGTTGGAAATCTAGCCACCGTGTTTGCAAGACTTAGCGCCCGTGCACGTTCAAGCCCTGGGAGTGGCACTGCTTCATTGCTAGTAGGCCCTGCGATCGCAGCCATTAAAAAGAACATTCCAATAAGCTAATCGCGGAATGCGCTCTTGATCTGACCCATGCAATCACGACTTATTTCTTTTTCCTTCTCTTGTGCTACAATGGCAAGTGCTGCCTTTTAACCGCGTGTGGTCCAAGTATCAGAGCCTGACCGTTTGCCGCGCGCCTTTTATCCTCCGAGGTCCGCTAGTTCTTTATCTAATTCTCGCGGGAAATAACCGCAGGTCATTGTGTACACCAAGTCGCACTCAAATGCCATCAATATTGAATGGAAGTGGGATTCGTGGCGCATCCCAATACGGAACTGATCTGTGCTGGCACGCTTTACCTACCCCCCTCAACTTCCTTCAGCTTGCAGTTTTGAGTGAACACTCCAGGGCTTGAACGTGCACGGGCGCTACTCTTGCAAACACGGCCTACCATCCGTGGTCTTAATTCCAACAAGAGGTAGTTGTATCCGGATTTTCGGTGTTGGTCAGATTTGAGGATTTTCAGAGGAAGTTGTGGTGGTAGAAGTTAGGAATCGTACTGCAGTGACGAGAGGATTGTTTTCGACGGGTATTCGACGGGAGTTCAGTTGAATTCTAGGAACGAAGTGTGATATAGATCGTATAACTTCGTATATATGTCGCTCCATTATCCTTAATTTCCCCTCCGCTTGGTGGGCCACCTGGTTGATGCGAGTCCTATTGTCTGGTCTATCAAACGCTATAAAGAATAGCAGTATCCTCCTGAGGCTGGTGGATGTTATAGAAGGTCGTGCCGGAGATTTCCGAAGAGAGAAGGAGGTTGTGCGATTTCCTGGAATCTGCACGACGAAAGGTTGACATGGCTTGCTGGTGGTCCCGAATACTGAAACTGATCACTGCCCCTACTGCTCCTTAATCGACGGCTCGATATTCGCCCTTGTCATACAGTGTGCCATGTGGGATTCTAGCTTCATCGTCTACCCTTTAACACGTTTAGCACGCGTATCGGTTTTTTTTGGCCACGTGGGACAGGAGCGGTTTTGGAAAAGCACCTCACTTCAAATCCGTAAATCTCACGCTCTAGAAATGCAAAACAATGGATGCGACAGAGAGTTTTCTATAATGTTCAGCGTGTAACCTATCGGTAGTTCGCAGTACTATAAGTTAGGCCAAAATAACGTGTTATCGCACTGGAGAGGCAAATCCACTTTATTTTCGCTGTAGTGGTTTCAAAGTTACTCTAAACGAGATGTTAAGTAGCATAGAAACACATATCCTGCCATTTGAGTTGGTTTGGATTCACTTCTATTACTCGTTTTTAATTTACATTTTCATAACAATAAAATTCAAAAAGAAATGAGCCGACCTGTCATTCTCGTATGTGGAGAACATCTACGGAAAAAAAGCATATTTGGTCGTTCTCCGACCCACTTCACCTATAATTATAATACGTTAACGTGTGGCCTACAGAATGAACACCAAAAATCTGGGAAGAAATCGGGGATGCACGAAAAAATGAATGTTATAGTCGTGGCATACATACATAGTTGCCGCAATGTCGTTGAGGTGTCCGAGGTAAAAATATCACAACAGGAAGCACAGCAGAAGGAGCAGCCGTAGCAAAGCGACGCAAGAGGCAAGAAACCCACTTATCATCAAAAAGCACTCTTCTCGGCCGCTCATTCTCAAACCCTCGTACTTGTCTTCTATTAATTAGCGGGATCCGATGCTTCAAACGTTCTTTAGATAAGATGTCGATCTATTTTTCAAGATCGGGCAGTCAATGTCATAATCGCAACCATTGCGTGTCTCAGCATTAGCATCCTAATCGACGTTCTTGTTTAGGCCAATCCTCGTCACACTGTTCCCTTAAAAATGTGACTAGCTCTCTTTGAGTTTTTTTTTTTCATTAACTACTACACTACAATGCATAAAGATGGGAAATGTTGATCTTTCATCAGTTCCCGAGCGAAACCTTCTCCGCACAATTTTACCACTCTAGATTGGTACCAGTTCTTGTGACAAGGTGTTTTAAGACACTGGTATGTCCTGAGAACATATGGGTGCACTTTCAGTGTGTGGAGCGTCTTGATGCTCCTAGTTTTGTCCACTGAAATAACTCGTTCTCTGCCGCGTTTTGTGCCACCTTACAGTGGTACTTTCCTTACCCTCCAGAAATTTCCGCATTGCATTCCTGCGGCTTCTATATGATTTACTTGAAGCACAAATTCATGCTGGATGGGCAACCCATTTTAAATTAAAGCCACGAGTCAGGATTAGGGAACATGAGGAAGTCCTTTATAGGGTGCGAAAGTGGGGTCTCCAAGCAGAGGGGTGTGACGCTGTCGCGACAAGGAAGTGCGCGGCAAAGGCGCTAGGGCCTTGCAATTGTGTGCTGCCGTGCTGCGAGAATTTCCGGCAGCACAGATGTGGATGTGGTGCGTGGCTGGCCTAACGTGTGAGATCAGCTGAGTTGATTGCCGTATCAACCGATGGAACGGCTGGCATATCCAGAAAACTCGTTTGGACGTGACTCTCCCCCGAGCAAATCTCCTTCACTGCTAGAAGGAATGGGTTTCTATTTAGGTGTTGTCGACAGTTTTTTTCGTTTTTTCTTCACTATCGTTCCACCTCCCATCTCTAAACTCAATATCAGGCGCCATAATGCCGAAACACGAGCCTGACTTTTGCCTTTAAGTAAGGATGGTGAGTGGTACACGAAAGAAGGAAGAACCATGAGAAACGGCCCAGAACCCGAGAAATGGTACCCCTTCCTTGCCCGTTGATTTGAGCATTGATGCGACTCTCATCGCTGTGCCCTCTTCAACACTACGCTCTCTCATCTAATCACTCGCCACGTATAGACCTGCGGCGAGTGATCAGATGATCGGTGGGCGTGCACTGGCCCACCGCGCCAAGATTGAGCCTTAATAGGTCGCCGAGGTCAACTCCTTCGGTGCCAATTGCGCTTCAGTCCGCACCCTTAGAGGTCCGCGGGTCCTCAACTAGGTGAATTACTCCTTTTTCGATTTTCATTCTAATCGAACCTTCATTTTAACTCGTGATTCTCTCTTAACACGTTGACGACAACGCGCGTTTTGGCTTTTTTGGCCGCGTGGGACCGGGGCGATTTTGCGAGCGCGGACGCCTCAGGTAATTCAAGCGGATTTTGAGTGCTAAATACATAAAACATGGGTGATGCAAAATTGAAACAGTGACTTCAAGTAAGTAAAAGCTTGCAAGGAGTATAGTAATGGAATTTCGATACAAAGACTTGAAATAAGAATGAAAATGCAAAAATTGTCAGAATTAGCTACAATTGACTTGAAAAGCTATTTCACTTTTATCATTTTAACAAAAACACATATGTTATCATATCTAAGGACACTTATTTACTTCTACTAGTCTTTTAACCTTTACAGTCATGAAGAGAAATGAGAACGAAAGATTAATCAGACTTAGAATTTTGTGCGGTTGGAAAATCCTCCTAAATTAAAATATACGTGACCATTTCGCGAGCTCCTATGTTTGTAGCTAAGCTAGGGTTTCTTCCATGGAGTAAACACAATAAACTTAGAAAAATCACGCGTGCGCTGAAAAAAGGAACGTAATGGGTGCAGGACACATACGTCCCGCGCTGTCCGTCATGGCCTGCAAAGTGCGGGACGTATGTGTCCTGCGCTGTCGTCAACGTGTTAATGCTTTAGACGCACTACCCACGACGAAGCTGATGTGGTTATTCGGGCACCCAACCATTGAAAGCATAGAGCGTAATCGAACGTCCGTTGAAAGAAACCAAATGAAGAACATTCAATCAAAACGCGGAAAATGCGAGTCAACTCTATCGCAAGAAAGGGGTGGCATCCTCCGGGAATAGCCCTAGGGGAGGACAGGGACTTTGAAAAATTGAAAATTCTTGCGTATCCTGGAGACAGTCCTCCCCGATCTCCCCCGTCCTAGTCCCGTTTTCAGCAAAAAAAAAAGAGTTTTTACGCGGTTTGAGATGCACTGCCACCATAATGCCCACGTATCATGCGATTGCGCCTGCGAGTCTCTCTAGTCTACGCTGTGGAGAAGTCTGAGAAACAGGCAGTGAGCTAAGAGATAGTGGACACCGCAAAGAGGGAAAAGGACTGCAAGCCGAGAGAGCAGAGCAAGGAGAAATAGGGCAGATTAGTGATATGTTCGGTGGGCCGCAAGCATGCCATGTATCTGTGGTAAGGTTCCATTTCCAAAGCCCCTAGCACCTCTGGCTTGCGAGCGCTACAAGGCGCGAAGATGTGTGGCTTTTACAATAGTGATCCACAGCTGCATCACGGGAGATTTTCTAGGAATTAACGGTGACAGAGTAATGTCTTCAAGGCCGGCTGATGTAGACGAGGTTATGCATTTTTGCGGTTTTGAATCACTTTGTTCGCCTCTACCGGAATTTTGAGTAGAGAACAGCCTATCCTTCCTTTTGCCCTGGCAAATTGCTGACTTCGGCATAAACCAAGCGCTTTCGCTAGATTTGTGTCGCCTTTACTAGTTTGGCAACTACACTACTCATTTATGTAGCCCATTCTGCCTAACGCCTTTGACCTTCCAGTCCACTTAAGCTGTAGCTATAGTTTCTTGTTGTTTTTTTTTCAATTTTTTATATGCTTTAAATTAGCCTAATAATTTTTTATTTGAAACCAGTTCAATGAACCACTTGAAATCTTGGGGCTTTCTTACTTTGCTGCAACATGTGAAACTTGCGCAAGATTCGGCACTCCAATTATGGTGCAAAGCTGTGGAGCACAGACCTTCACATATTTCGCACATCGAAGAAATAAATTTTTCATGTCGACGATCACTTTTCATAAAGAGGTCTCTCAGGTGATGCCGAGGCTTCCAAACAACAATAACTTAACAAATACTTAGAGATGATGTATGGCGCATCCTAGAGAAATGCTTCACGTCAAGAACTTCCTCCTATACTGTCAAGTCATGCCTTGTGCTTGCTTGCGATTTCTAGCATTGATCAAAAACTGATGCAAGCAGTTCATCTGTCAAACATCATATTTGCTCCCCAATTTTCAGGTTCAGACTCCTTTATTTTCTCAGGATCTTATCAGCCTCTGATAATAGCCTCATTGTTGTGCGCTCAGCTATAATGCATATCATACATCTTCTTTCATTTTCCAAAAAGCTGACCAAGAACCCGTTCCGGCTAACAAAAACATCTATCAAAGCCGGCAAAATGCTAGCATGTTTCTCATATCAGAATCCAGATTCTCTGTTAAGGTTCCAGAGCTACATCCGTTTCTTTCGGTATAGAAATGAAACCTCACATTAACGTGATCGGATTATTATTTAACACATTCACGCCGATGGCCGCCCATATGGGCTGCCAACAACATGTGCTCTGGGACGATGGCAGCCCATATGGGCTGCCAGCTGATAATCGCTTGCCAGGCGCTAGGAATGGACAGATAGGTGGGTAAACCTCGTAATCGAGTGTAAAATGCTTTTAAATTCCTTCACGGGGAAGAATAAATGCTCTCTTTTCGTAACCACTATTTCGTCGTTCTGATCGAAATACTACTATTATATGTTTAGATAATCTTTACACACGCTAAGGGCCCCGCCGCCCTCACTGCTACTATACGAGACGATGTTAACTTTACACATTGAACATTGCTGAAATCATTTTGTGCATTCATGTTTTTGTTCATTTACAGTACAAAATCTGCGGTTATGTGGTGAGGCGGCGGCGCCCACAAAATCGCGTCCGTCCCACGCGACCGAAAAGTGGAAAAGGGGCGTCGTCGTGAATGTGTTAAGGAGGTCTTATATGCGCACATAAGCCGAGCTCTGATCTCTGTGTATCCTTTCTCAAGAATAGCTACTGAAGGAGCTCCCTTATGATCATTATGTTTGATGGTCCTGAACCAAGCTGGAGTCTACTATCATGCTACAGCAAAAAAGGTTTGGGTTAAACGAACACAAAAATGATTGGGTTTAACCCTACAGCGATCTTCATCTGCAGAAACTTGAGAGATTTCGCTTCAGCCATGATTGAGCCGGTTTGATAGTTTCAATGATGACAACCATATACATTCTTGTATTCTTAAAACTGCTTCAATCCCAATCACCTAGGACCAGTCTTACTTCCATCAGATCATGTCTTATCTCAGCGGTACGCTGGCAGAATTAGACCACCAAAGTGGTCCGTTCAGTGTGTAGGATAGAACTATATGCACGATCATCAACACAGCGTTCTCACGGCTCGAAGGTCGGTGAGAAGAGCGGTATCGCTTTACCAATGCGCCCGATTTTGACCGTAAGCAGTGCTGGCACTCGCAATGAAGCTTTCGAGTATGTAGGTCCTCTCGCAGTGTCTTTGGGTTACTCGAACTTGGCCTTTAACAGCCTCAATTTGATCTTTCCTCCGGTGCTCTCTCGCCTAACCATATGTAGCGGCTCATCCTGCTGTGATCTCATACATTCAAACTTTTGCCACACAGTATTTGGCTTCACCCACCCTGAAGTCCCTTCTGAGGCTTAGCCTTAGGCTTTTGCCTTCCTCCTTGAGATGTGAAGCCGTGCCAGAAGTTGACCCCTAATCGCCTGTGCTTCAGCTATTCGCGGCGGGATCATTGAGGAGAGTCTAATTAGTCCGTGAACCCCTCTCTCGAAGCCCTTCTTTCGCGTGTTTTCGCTTCTGCGCGCGGTGTCTTTTTCTCGTACCACGACCGACTTTACAACAAGTTTAGGCTCGTAATCCTAGTGTTTTCAACGACTCCTTTGACTTTTCTTTTCTTATTCGATTCCTTACGTTTTTCCTTCGTCACTATTATGCGCTAGTAAACATCAACTGTATATGGAACATGCCTACAAAGGCTTCTTCTTCGTCTACTCCTCACTGGTGTTAACCCCGCGCAGTGTCCGCTGCCTACAAAGGCATCAGAAACCCTTATATTGAGCAGATACGAGAAGCCCAAGGGTAGAGAATGATCCCAACAAGTGATATCCTCATTATTCTCTTCGATTATTGGCTTGGACGGAGACAGCGTTAGTCGCAAGAAACAGCTCGTTAGGACGAAGGTGTGTCATCACGATGGGGCGATAATCCTTAAAGTAAAAATCACGACTGCGCCACTGTAAAATGCGCAGACCATTATGTCCTGTCCCGTAAAATGATAGGCGTTGTTGTCCCGCAAGCATAGTTGACCGAAGCTCGGGTGGCTGGGGTGAGCTGGTGCCTTATTACCCGATGAGAGCGTGCCATGAGTTTGAATGCGCAACTTGTCGCCGCTTATGTGAGGTTTCCACACTTTGTACTGCGCGTCATACCTCAAAGTGAACATCGGGACTTTCGCGAGCGCTGCCTTTAGGGCTGGTTTGAAATTACCATTTCGTCAATACCGGTTTCAACCTATATGAATCGAAATTCGACGAAACAACATTCATGAATTTGTAATTAGCATAGGCCTGCTTTCGCTCTGTTCCGTGACAGGATACTTTTAATCCAAGCCTTATAGGACAGGTTCTCGGGAGCACAAGGTTGCCCAGAATGGTTCGCAGTGCGACAGGGTCCACACTTCCTGTGGAGGTAATAACGTCCAAGGTCCCTCGACAGGGGTTATGTTTAGCTTTCTGGAAAGGAAAATATTAAGCGTGCTATGTAGGAACGTATACCTCCAAAATAGGGAGAGTAAGAATCATTTGGGATATCTCGGGAAGATATTACAATTTTAATTTGTTTTTGATCGTTAGCTGTTGTTTCTGCAGTTCCTCATGCGAAAATCCTCCCAGGAATGTTGGGTTACGGGCAAAACACTTCACCCAAGAACGACTCGAACTCTGTTTCTTGTTTGGATTGATTCGTTAGAGCTATTTGGGAAAATGCCACTGACTTGCACAGGAATCCCGGAATTTCTCCTTTTTTCTTTACAAAACACCCTCTCTAGCTCGACGATATTTCTGAGAAGAGTCGGGGATATTGTTCAGGTAGCATGACGAACTTTTCCGGTATGTAGCTCACCCTTTCGTCTATGGTTCTGTATAACTACCCTAATGCTAGCACCAAGTGTCTTGTACTCTAGCAAGGCTTACTCTAGTAAGGCTGAAGCCAGTGGAACAATTCCAGAAAAATGAATGGGTACAAGGCATTTACAAGTTCTTCAGACTCCACTAGGCACCAAAATTCCTTCAAAGTCGTTAAGGCATTTGAAGATGTGTGCGTGTTTAGGCTATGGAATGTTCAACAAAAGACAACCAGTAGTCAAATAAGCAGTGCTGTCATTCCAAACAAGTCTATTACCTAGTCGCCCTTCATAAATCCACAAAAATCTCGTACAGAGGAGAGGGAAGAAATCGATTTTACAGCGACTGTAACACAGAAACCGGAAGAGATCTCTAAACGCAACGCCGAACCGGACGAGTTTCGGAGCAATCAACGAATTTTTCTGCCAGTATATCAGCCCTAATGATAGTAATCGCTTTTGAACGATCACAATCGTTTAACATTAAATAATTTTTGCAAAAAACGTTTACAAAAATAGCTATCAATTCTCTCTTCCAAATTTAACCCGTTGTGAACCGGTAGTATACAAGCACAGGGCAGTAGGCTCGCTTTGCTTAGATTACTGGTGATTCCTTTTTTGTCATTTTCGTGGTT
>MU871652.1:3453-21484 GCA_036418205.1 Ostertagia ostertagi
GTTTACACGAAAAATCCTCACTTTTCAAGAGTTTTCCACCCAGGCTGCTCGATACTCTCGCACACTGCCCTCCATACGATTGAAGCTGAGGGCAAGGGAACCCTTGGAAAGATGCACATGACAGAAGGGTACAACACCACAATCACGTTGATCAGAAAGTGTAACGCGATCATGAGTTGGGGATCAGTACGCCCCGACAACTTTATGCCTCCCCACATCATGTCGCATGCACTACCAAAACAATCATGTTAAACGATGGTCCTGGGTAGATTACACGTTCCTATTTTCCCCATATGCAGGTAAGTCCAGAATCACTACTCACATTCAGTTTGCTCTTGACCGGGAAGAATACGCGATTTTTCAATTCGGTGGTCCATCTCCAATGTCTCGGCTCGTACCAAATGTCCCAGCCGAGGCGTGGATTTCAAATGAATACAGGTATTGTTGATCGATGAGAGAGATCACTCCTAGGCGGTCACTGCGCCACTGTCCGGACTGGGATTACATGCCTTACAATCCTGATAAATGTTTTTGCAACTGCAGCATGTGACTGACGTGGGTCCATTTTTGCCTGTAGCAAAACCTAGCAATCACCTGCTGCTGCGGTTGTTCGTGACCCACAACCTCCTCTTCTTGGGACAGCAGTGGCTGCGGTCCACATTGCTTCTCATGCACAAAAAACAATGCTGTGGTTGACACAAAACTCCTGGACACAACTTCCTTTTTTCAGTTTCCCAATGATTCTTCCTCGCGTAAAGTCACCCTAGTGTTGTCTCTGAGACTTGATGTAATCAAGAACACCACTACATTCCACAGTCACTTCTCCCTGCTTAGTTCACCCCTCTTGTCCTGCCCCACGATACCCATCGTTCTGGGTGGCCACCCCATTTAGGCTCCAGATTGAAGCCGGATGCAAGACATATGAGGCCCACTTCGGTGCCCATGACTGTAGGGCTTCTAGCATTATGCCCGTACAGTTTCATCCAATTCCATCTAATTGTTAATAAGTTAGGACAATTTATCTATCTGGTCCTTAAGTTTTGCACACCAGTGTATTATATTACATATTTTATTACTAGGCTAAAAACCTGAGATGACCCATTTTGCGCCTCCATTGCCCGTTTGAGACCGGACACACAGCCTCCTTAGTGCGGAGTTTTTTTTGGAACTCATAATTTACCATACTGCCTTTGTGATTACAAATGACTGATTTTTCAGATTAGATCAACGGTCATCAATGCAGAGCAATCACGAAGTGAGACAGAGATGAAGAATCTTATTCTTCCTACTCTTTAGCGTTTGTCCACCCAGTGGCGGGGTCCGCTTTCGTGGTATCTTGACGCCACTTTTCCCGATTCTGTGCCTTATCGGAATGAAGGGCTAACTAATTTCGAGTCCTTATGCACGTATCGAGCCTTCAGTTTAGCTCCGCACGCTACCGCGCACGTAACACGGTAGGCTTCGTTGAAACTGGATAGCCTGTGGAACGTTAGGTCCCACCGCTAAAGAACGCAAACCTGAGTTGCATCGGGAAATGCGCTAGCCGACCTCCCCATAGCCTCTCCATTTTGCTGAAGCTCACCGCTTGATATGCGCGATAGAGTGCAGAGGTAAAGTGGTGTATGTAAACAACCACCATGCGTTGAATGTCAGGGTAATTTAGCGGTCGATGAATATTTCTTAAACATCCACAATACATTCCTAAGAACTTTGAAAAGAGTAGCGGTCGAATGTATTTCGAGACGATGATACGCGATGAAGAAGAAATGGAATGAGTTTGGTTCTTAGCTAGTATTTGGTTTCGAGCTATTTTTATGTCCTATGCCATTATCAGTCCTTATCACTTTCTCCAAACATGTTCCCGTCCCACCCTGCACATCACTTCTTGGAACCAACGCCCCACTGCTGCTGGGACGCGCGCTATGAATTTCGTGAAATTTGCGTTTGGCGCCTCTTATCAGCCCTTATCAGTCGTTATCACTTTTGACCCCCACCAAATATGTTCCCGTCCCACCCTACATCACTTCTTGGAACCAACGCCTCACTGATGCTGGACGCGCGCTATGAATTTCGTGACAAACGGACGCACACACACAGACATACTTAGCGAATTATATATAGTAGAATCATTCCTTCGGGCGTTCCTCTTGGCCGCATTCCTAGCCCGTAAAGTCTAGACCACTCTTACGGACACTGTTGTCATTGGCGCGAAGAATGTGACCGTGCCACCTTAGGCGAGCTTCGCCCATCTTATCATTGATGGGGACATAAGACACGATGACGAATGTTCGATATAATAGTGAACTACTACCTTTTTCCTTGCTGCCGATGCGGCTGCGTCGCCGTATGGATCCTTCGAGGACCATATCTCATATACGAGTACCTAAAGTGATTACTGTCATGAACAAAGGGGTGTTAGAAATAGAGTAGATCTGTCGGAACACATTGACGCACTCGGAGAAAAAGGTGGCGATCAGCATCGGCCAGTACTTTCTGTCACCCATGTTTCACTCGGGGAAAAAACGTGGTTGATACAGCATCACGATATTGAATTGACTACTTATGGTTGACTGTTTCGAATGAATCGATGCGCGACATTACTCCTTTTGCCACGCGGTTCTTACAAGGGAAGGATGGTAGGTCGAAGTGGCCGTTCAAAATGAAATGTATACCACCTGATGCGTCTCCAGACGCTGATTCCAAATCTGCCTTCCAAATCTGCTAAACGACTCTCCGAACGGAGTTATGAAGCGTAATAGCTCAGTGGTGATGGTCCGGGGTGGCAGGTAAAAGCTCGTAGGATCGGTTCCTTTGCAAGTTTGTTGCTTTGCTTTTGTCCGCAACACTTCTAGAGACAAAAGCAAAGCAACAAACTTGCAAAGGAACCGATCCTACGAGCTTTTACCTGCCACCCCGGACCATCACCACTGAGCTATTACGCTTCATAACTCCGTTCGGAGAGTCGTTTAGCAGATTTGGAAGGCAGATTTGGAATCAGCGTCTGGAGACGCATCAGGTGGTATACATCTCATTTTAAACGGCCACTTCGACCTACCATCCTTCCCTTGTTAGGCAAAATCTTAGACTAGAAGATGTTCAGCTCGTTTGTTTAATCTACTATAAGATTCTCGCAAATATAGAAATTTAGAAAACTGAATCTGTAGAAGTCCTAATGAGCTGGGATCGCTGTACATACAATTACCACTTGAGCAGAAGGAAGCATATCTAACATAATACACTACCAGTTGCAGCCCGTACGCATTGCGCGCGCAACACAGATCTGCTGCGAACTTTGATTGCGACAAAAATTTTCATATTTGGCTTGATACACTATGAATATCTGAATCCTCAGCTAAATTCAATCTGCTCCATCATCGACGGCTTTCACCGCTTTTTCTTCGTCAACCATTATTTTTCTCGGTCTCGGACGCTCCGGACAATAAATCTCGTGGCGAACTCCGTCTACTTCGGTGCGTGCCCCGCCCACCAATAGCATTTGGCCCCTTCCTTTCGCCGACCTCTACCCCCTTTTTTCACCGGTCTCTGGGACCTCTTGGAACCAAATTACGACACTTTTGGCAAACTCCGCCCAATTATGTGCATGCTCCGCCCACTAATAGCAGTTGACCTCCTTTCCTTTGCCGGCCTCTACTCCCTTTCTCCCGGCCTCCGGGACTTGTTGGGAGCCGAGTTATGAATTTCCGTCGCAAACTTCCGCCCACTTTGGTCAAGCCCCGCCCACCGATGACAGCTGGCCTCCACTCCTCCACCCACCTCTATCCACCTTTTTCCCGGCCTCCGGGACTTCTTGGAGCCGAGTTATAATTTTCGTCGCAAACTCCGCCCACTTTGGTCAAGCCCCGCCCACCATTGACAGCTGGCCTCCACTCCTCCATACACCTCTATCCACCTTTTTCCGGCTCTTTAAGACTTCCCCGACCCGAATTATGAGGGCTTGTAGAAAATGCTGTACACTTCAGAGCGCGCCCCGCCCATTCTGGGCGGGCCTCCGCCCACGTCATGTATGCAGGAAACACCTTAGACATTGCTCCCTTACACCAAATTGTTTTCTGCTCTGTAGGCTTTCTCCCAACCGAGTTATGAAATTTTTCATAAAGCACTGCTTTTTTAGAGAACGCCCCGCCCACCGGGGGTGGGTCTCCCTAATTCGATGTGACTTACCAATGCACACCTTTACCCACTTTTTGGCCCAGTTTCGAGGTCGTTTTGTCACTGAAATCGAAATCTTGGTCTTCGGTACAATTCATTTCGACGCACGCCACGCCCTCTGTGGGCGGGGCTCCGCTTAGCTGATGTGTGTTTTGTATTACGTGAGACCCTGCCCACCCATCCCACACTTGACCCGGTCCCTCCAGGTGGATCCCGAGGAGCTAGGGAATTTCGTGACAGACATACAGAACGACACACGACACACGACACACGACACACGACACACGACACACAGACGAAGCGCTTTATAGTAAGTAGGATTACAGGCACGCATATTGGGAAGCGGTTTTAGCAGTGCTCAGATTCGTAGAACACAGGTTTAGTCGACGATATGCCGGAGCTGTTTGAAGCAACAGGGCGACTCTTTGATTTACAGTTATGTGCTGAATTTGCATTGCGGTCTATAAATGCTATAGTTCAAGATAATATAGAATGAACTTGTTCAGACGCGTGAGCAGCTAGTTTGTTAGTTTCAAAGTGAGATAGATTGAAAGATTTTTCCTAACTTCTGGCTATTACAAAACTGTATTCTTCGCCTCCTAGAGAGCTGAACCGCTTTGATTGCTGCGAACGAGGTGGCACGCTCCCAAATTGGTTTTGGAATGATGATGGATGGTACTGCATATATCATCTATCTTTTTTGTTTGAGACACTTCTCGATGTAGCGTGATACATCTCGATAGCATAACTCTCAAGGTTTGAAAATAAAACTATTTTCTTATTATTCCATGAAATCGTTCCTTGTGTCGCTTTATGGGGCACAGAAGTCGAGGAAGGCTGTTCTATGCGAAGGATCCCCACAAAAACTCAGACTTTATTTGCGAGGGTGAGGTGGTAGATGGAACACTCTCTCGAACGAATATTTGTCAATGGGTGTTCGGCAGCCGGAGACAAATCCTTGACTCTTGTTCCCACCGTCACTGCACTCTACTCATCTACTGCTTAAAGCAGCTACGCAAACTTCTGAATCTAATCACTATCCTGAAGCGGCTTCTGTGGCTGCCGCCGCACAACTCCTGTAGTTGTGATACTACTCAGATTTCGCTTAAGATTCCGGTGAGCTGTGATACCTGAGGCAGAACTATCCGCGAAAACTGCTGCAGTAGGCTGGAGCTCATAGTGTAGTATGAATAGCTTAATGTTTGGAGAGTCTGGGCTGGAGGTGAAAAACGACATAAGGAGATCGTGTCGGTCATGTGAGTCTTCCACAGAATTTGGGAGCTAGTGCAAGGTCTCAGTACTCTCGTCTAACGCGTATGAGTGAAGCTCAAGGTTTGATTTATTAGTAACGTTGTAGAAACGAAGACTCTGTTGAGCTCGAACGTCGTAGAAAGCTCGCATGCGGAACCCAATACTGTTAAGGTAGGAAGCCACGTAGAGTCAGGTTAGCTTTCTTATTCCGTTTGATTCCCAGAATCATATTGCAAGAAGCATTCAGTAAAAAATTGACAAAAGTGATTAGTCAAGCGCTGAATGTAGAGTAGGAGAAGAGAAACTCCTGCATTCAACAACCCTAGACCCCTTCTGTACAATCATCATTGAAAACTTGAGCTTCTTGCTTCCATCAAATAGTCGTGATCATGCCTGCACATGACCAAGTCTCAAGGACTTTATTAGGTTAGCCCATCGTTTTAAGTGGACTATGAATATTTGGATGAAGACACCGGTGAAAATAAAGTTAATTGTGATTAATGCAAGTTGAATGTTGGTAAAAGCCTTATTCGGCACAGTCATGGAACAGGAAACCCTATCAAAGATGTAACGAACCCCATAAGAGTAGACATCAGTCTTCCTTGTGAAAATGAAGCTGACTATGCTTTCCGGTGCCATCCATCTGACCGGCATTTTCTTCGCTGTTTTCATTTTGTACTCAGTACCGATTCGCGACAGACCAAAATCCGAGATTTTTACCTGTATATTTATTTCGTGATGAGGAATTTGTAGAAATATTTGATCTTTCAGTCTTACCGCAGAGTCGTAATCGTAGAGGCAGTTGCGTGCTGCGATATCACGATGAAGTATGTTTGACTTGTGAAGGTACTCAATACCCCATGCAGCTCCTAACGACATTTGAATCTTTTCAGTCTTCGTTATTGTCTCCTTGTTTTTCCTCAAATACGTTTTGAGAGCACCTCCTAAATGGAAATTATGATGGCGAATTCCTAGTAGACCCAGTAGAGAATATTCACTCACCAGCAACGTATTCTAGTAAAATATAAAGCGGTTGATCAAGCAATCCAACGCCGTAGAGATTTACTACATTCGGATGCTGTAGACCCCGCATCAGTCGGGCCTCCTTCATCACTTCCTTTATTAGGTCTTTAGATATGTCGGTATCGGTTTTGATCTGAAAACAGACTTTGTTTTTCTGTTTATTCTGAAGCCACATCACAATTCTTAGATTCGCACACGTCAACCACCCTCCTGTGTCTCTGTGTGGATGGAATGGTCTGGCAGGCACGATTTACTCCCATAGGGGAAAGTGATGCACACTGTCTCCATTGCACCATATGTTACGGAATTGTTTTCAGCTCTTGAGCGTTGCTCAGGTACGAGACACACTAGCAAGGGTATTGACCAAGTCTGGGCCATCATCATTTCTTTATCATGTGATGACTCGGATGAGTATCAGTTACCTCGAATACATAGTTCATTACGAACACTTTTCCTGGAGCCGAGAAACGAAAAAAAAACATGAGAAAAACGATGCTGGAAGCCGAAGATCTGTCTAAAGTTCACTGGCACCTGCGAATCCTGTGCTCCGCGAGATCCACGATGCCATAGTTTTGTGGGTCAAGATCCAAGCGAGCTGCGAAAAGTGTGGAGGTGTAAGTGATGCAGCTTGCTCACAATGAAGTTTCCTTCAAGAGACACTACTGTATTTGAAGGCAAAGTTAATTATCTCTGAGGCCGGGTGCAGCAAGCCCCAATTCGTGGATTGGTTCCCGAAACTCTTGGGCGCTTCCCCTAATTTTGACCGTTGCGTCATCAACCAGACTAGAGACGCAGAGTTTAGGGGACCCATCCCGAGTTGGGGCTTGCCGCATCCGGCTCGGACTAAATTAAGATCTTCCCCATCGGAAATGCAGCGGTACGCTAGCGCGCAGGATGTTCGGAAGTGGCGGGTTGTTTTGACAAGGATAAGGCGCTAATTGTGGTAGCCAAGGACGGTGGATTAGTGCCTCCCTAACCCCCACCTGGGCCCGCCCACCTTTCCACGTGACCTTCCATAGAATCACCTGGAACACTAGTTGTTGACTATTGTTTGGAAGTTCGTAGGAGAATATTCGGCGGATTCAAGTTGCAAATTTCAACATCGAAGCCTATACTTTCGACAATTGTCGAGAAGGTAATTATTCTGTCAGGGGAATGATATGCACGCCTCAAGAGATCAGCTGATCTAAGCACGATTGGTCGAGTAGGCGGTGGTTGTTGATCGTGTGATCATGGGAGACCGCCTCGCCAGAGCAACTGATTAGCGCGGGAAGGTCCCAATAAAAGGGGTCCGGGTTCCTTTGTAGTATCTCCAGTTCCAGTTCCAGAGCTCCGGTGTTCCAGAGCTCTGGTGTTCCAGAATTCCAGCGTTCCAGTGTTCCGGTGGCATCTGTGTGGTGCCTTAGTGTGTAGTTGGTTGTGAGCTGTACGGCAATTAGGTGTAGTTGGTTGTGAGCTGTACGGCCCGTAAGAAAGAGGGCCCAGGCTCAGAAGTAGCCTTAGTGGCGAGGTGACAAGAGCCTCAGTGGCTCAGTGGTTTGGCCTCAGTGGCCTGTTGGGAAGGAGCCTCAGTGGCTCAGAGGAAAGAGCTTTCGTGGCTCATCAAAGAAAAGGGATTGCGCCGTGCACCTGGCTGCCGACCTCGGCTCAAGGTACCCGGTCCAGTCGATCCAATTCGCCTACCGTCCTACTGTGATCTTTGTTATTCATGTCTTTTGTTGATTTTTCTGATCTAATAAACCTTCCTATCTGCCCTTGTCTCAAGCACAGTTACCAAGGGTTACTCCAACGTCGCAGCAATCGATATGCCGTTACTACCTACAATCCTTCTATTTTATAAAGCGCTAACTTTGTGTGTCGGTTTGTGTATCTGTATGTGTGTGTGTGTGTATGTATGTATGTGTGTCCGTCCGCAAAATGAAGTGAGTGAGAAGGAAGCTCATGGGATAAACAAACCGCTAACAAATCGGGTAGCTTACAGGATTTGAGATATCAATGTTTTGTAGCAGGATAGTTGTGATAACACTCTTAGGGCTATATAAACACCTGCTTAGCACACTTCCGTTCATTCCACATGGTGCTGCAGTGGCAGCTGGAGGGCAGTGGAGAGAGGAAGGGAGGATGAGGAAGGGAAGCGAAAAATCTACCGTCATATCATGATTGTGTCCCTTCTACTGTATGAAACACCATTGTGTTGCATACGCGTCACTTCCAGAGGTGTTGGTGTCACAGGAGGAAGGGACCATAGCGGAGGATAGAAAGCTTGCGCAGGAAAGGAAGGTCCCGGCGGTTGACGGGGGACTAATCTGGTATTATAAAAAAGAATTAAAATTCCAAAGATTCACCGCGAAGCAACAAAGTAGAAATGAATAGTGCAGAGAAAATAAGAAAACTAGAGCAATCAACTTTATCGTTGAGGTTATATAGCCTTGACGATTGATGGCATTGAGCCAGCGCTGCTGCAAACACGTCCAGACATGTACGTCTTCCATCTCTGGCTTGTAAGCAGCTAACAACTAAGAGGAAGTTCTAATTTGGACTTCTTTGGAAGTTTCTGCTCTTTCTTCAACTTCGACACTTAGCATTCAGTGCTTCATACTTGACAGGTAACTCTTAATTATATCTTGGAGCTTGCCTTTAACCACCGCCATCCATAACTCCACAAGCTTAGTTCAACTAGGCGATTTCTTTATGCCCCAATCAATCTGCCGGCTTTTTTGGTAAAACAGAGATGTGCACTGTCCGTACAAAAGGTCAAACTAATGTTTCAATTCGGCGTTCTACAACTGGTTTGCTCTTCGCATAATCGTTGCGCCTGTTACAATGTTTCATTGATTGTAGATCATGAAGCACTTGATGTGACAAGGCAGCAATCATGATATTGTGAATATTGGTCGTTGTGTGTTGATGTATGACGCAGAAGCGCCAATTCGTGCAGCACCGATGAGAAACTCAACGAAATTGTGGAAATTGATACGGTGGACTGATATTCTGGCCGGTGTTCTGAACCCAAAAAAATCACAACCAAGGGAGGGTTCCTCTGTACGACGGCTACACGATCAAAGATACAAAGCGATAAGGGAGGGACGCGATTGCTCGTTACAAACTGAACCTTCGAAGTGAACTGCGAACGACAACGGCGACATCACAGTTGTAAGACGGACGTTACTATCCCTCTGGCATATTCGAAGCCCAATCAGCCTCTTATCTGCGATCAGTACCATTATGTGCCCCTTTGTGTCAGAGTCATGCCACTCTTGTGCAGATTAAAACTCTTTCCACCTGCAACCTTCTTCTCATATCTATACCGAAACTGGGATCGCTGGGATCGGTCTTCCATTCTGAAAGTGTCTTACATTCTAGCATTGTTTGTTATGTTGTTTTTTTGCTTTTCTTCTACTTACGTTGTAGCTCTTATCGTTAGTGATTATAATAGATGTTCTTAGGAACTGTTCCTTTTGGCTGTTTGTTTGTTACTTCTGGGTTTTTACGCTTTTCGTTGTTTTTGGAATGAGCGTCCATAACAATGAAACGAAGTGTGCTAAGACATGTGTTTATATAGCCCTGAGAAGCTGTCCTAGTACAATACAAAACTATCCAATCTAGCATACTATCAACCACGATAAATCACTGATATCTCGAAATCCTGTGGAGCTACACCGATTTGTTACGTTTGTTTATCCCCATGAAAGCTTCTTCTCACTTCACTCTCCCTTTTGCGGACGCCTGTCTTCACCACAAGAATTACTACATAGCAGTCAACAATCAACGCACCACACTTTTACAGCCTTTCGCTGACACAGACACACACATCAGCGAGATATCCCATACACTCTACGCATGAACCATCGACGAGCCAAGTTATATCGCGCTAGAACGATTGGCTTTAAACTATATCACAGGTTATGTCGACTTGCTATCTAGTTAATTCGAAAATCTCTTTCCAATCGAAGAGCCATCTCTGAGATCACCTAATAAGTCGTTGTGGTGGCATTGAAGCCGCTGCTGAATACATACAGTACATTGAATATTGCTGTTCTGCTAGATACCCTCAGAGTTGTTTAGGCAGTACGAGACTCCTCGATCCGCACATATTTCTCTTCAGCATCAACCATACGAAAACATGTAATTCTTCTCTGTGAATAGTTACCAAGCATTTCATACCGAGTCAGCGGTCCTTAACGGATTATGTCCTCGGTCTACGGTCTCTAATAATATTTGGACATATGTATAGATTCCCAGGTAACCAGTTTCAAGGTCAACGAGCTAGACTACAACTACTGCGCAGTTAACACCCCAGAACAGGAGAGCGTATATAACTTTCGCACCAACAGAACCTCTTTCACCCGTTACTCCTATTTTTTTAAATTTTCACGAGTACTCCGCCAAATGATCATTTTGGCGTATTTACTGGTTTCGCCGCCAAACTATCTACTTGCGAGTAAGATACCATACAACTTAAAGATGGGCAGAAGTACGGCGAGCGGCCACATGCATGTTCTTCAAATCGCCACACGTGCTGACGCGGATTCTCTTTCACTGAGGGTCATCTCTCACTGAAAGATCTCCGAGCCGGTGTGGCTCTGCGTCAGACATCGTGCGCTGCTCGGACCGACATTGACTTTTTTTTCTTCTAGAATAGCGAGATCAGGGGTAAACCTCTCGCACAAGCCCGCGACCTGTGACTAGGAGACACGACAATAAGCCACAGCCATATGCTTATCTGACGGCGTTGTGGCTTCGCCTCCAGCCAAGAACTGGATTCCGGGGTGAACTCTCTCGGATTTTCTGCTATAGATATACTGCTGATGTTTGATACTTATGCTCAGAGGCCGGTCTCCACTACTATAGAGCCAAGGAGACCAACAACTGTGGCATTCATCTCCGCATAAAATTGCGTACTGTTTGTTGAACAGACTCTGTAAATAGCTGATATTGTATATCGAGTCGCGCCGTCCCCACGGTGCCTTGAGCCCAGTTCAGCTGGCAAACATCCGCGATCTAATACTGTCCATGTTACAGCTGCAGCGTAGCAACCTAGCCAATTAGAGCTCGTCGATTGAGAATTACAGCGAAATATACCGGAGAGCCGCAATATTGGGCGCTCCCAACGAAATATATGTGCCCCGTTCGTATCGAGCGTACTCGAGGTAGCCATAGCGTGTGCTGAGCTCATAGCCACTACATGAACGAAGCGTAGTAGTTCAATATTCCAGCCCGTCAGGCTCAAACGCTTCGGGAGTTCTTACTGCTTAAGTTCGAAAACCCTGGTCCAAGTGGGGCCTTCTCGGATTTTTGGTGGAACACGAGAGGAGTTAAGCTCTGGAAACCCCTACGTGTAGATGTCGCAGTCAACGCGGAAGTCAACTATCCACAGCTCGATTGCAACGCTTTTAATACGAAAGAAAAACAAGGCAAAGTTTGCTTTTGTATGACACCGTTGAAAAACCTCTTGCTAGAATTCAGCGAACAGAGCCTTGGCAAGCCTAACTCGTCAAGATTCTTCAGAGATGAATCGTTAAGCACAAAAGCAGCAAAAGTTTTCCTGGACTCGTAGGGCACGTTATACGGGCCTCATTCCCGAACCTGAGAAGCCCCAGATCACGGCTGACGCTCGAGCACAGCGTATATATGAGGTGGCCTTTTATAGCCCCCTCTCCAAACATCCCTACAGAATACGACAGGTCTGCCACTAGACCTCTAAGGAACTATTAGTCCGCGATGATGAGCTTCCCAAAGAAAATACGTAGATCCACAGATTGGAGATTACTGAGTTACTCATTCACGAAGTTCCTCAAATAACGCACGATTACGCTTGCAGATCCGAGAGCTCTACACCAGAGAGTGTACATTGAATTATAGACAGGCCAGGATGAACGAAGTGCAGATAGCCCGATTCGAGCAGCCTACCATGTGACTGATGTCTAGTGCGAGTGGACTGAGCTTGGATAGCCATATTGAGGAGAGGAGAGTCACGTAGCCATGCCCGGAGAATGGACCATACAAGAATAATTTTATAAATCAACAATCGGGCCCGCTACACGCCGGTTTTTCGATAATCGCAGAAGACTTTTGTTCTACCTATGGAACTTGCTACAAGGCGCAGAGCCGTTGGTGTGAGTCCGTACACTTTTCAGCTGTGAGAGGAAGAACACTATGCTAGCCACATAGCGCTCTACTAGAAACCACACAAGCACCCCGTTAGAAAGGATGGGGTGGTGTGAAAAATTCGGCGCTAGCGCCCATGTCCTTAGAGGAGACATTGAAGTGAGTGGGACGACAGAGTCAATCCCTGCGTTCGCAGTTTCGTCAAGCGCGCACGTCGAGAGATCTCCATGGCAACGCCTGTCATGGGCGGAAACGACATGACGCTTGAGCATAGCGAGTGTGGAATGTTTCCGCGTGAGAGGGACGTGTCTATCGGAATCGGTGCACCTTGGCCATTAACTCGATTCGTACGAAGCTTAACAAACCGTCGACCGTTTGCGAGAAACGCAGCGAATGTAGTCGAGTGATGTGCCGTTTCGTATGAACTCCTGCTTGACACATTGCGCACAATCCGCGCCAGGGTATCGACTCTGGAGCGACACGCAATCACTCAGATGAGAACTTCACGTAGACTACTACAGACATTTATAGGAGCGAAGAGGAGCATTCTAAGTGTGGAATTTGATTGGAGCCAAGTTCACACAGAGGCACAAGACTATTATCTCACTCTGTTCTTAGTTGCATCTCTTGCCAGCTCCTGGCGATAGTCTTACAAGTCCCTGCATAAATTGGCCTGCCCACCGAAGAACGTGACTGAACGCAGACCTCATCTATGAGATGTCCCTGTTCTGATGTCCCTCCTCAGGCACAAGACCTCAGCTTAACTTGTGAGTGCTCATTGAAGAAATTGACTCGGTGAGAGACTGTCGCAGTGATTCTCATGTTGTGCATTTGCCATCACACCCGAACTCCCGCTGAAATATCCACGTAACAACCAGTATGTTTCAAGAACCCCCCATCCGTACTTTCGTCTCGTTTTCTAGGGACTTAAGTGGCGATTCACTATACACCATACTCACTAACGGAGTGTGTTTCGGATGTAAAGGTTCACTTCGAACGATTGAGAATAGCTATCAGGCCACGTAAATCACTCGCACGTTCTGCTCAACATGAAGTGTTCCACTAAAACGTAAGAATAGATTTCATGTTCCTATGAGTAAACTGTCAACCAGCATGCCGGCCGTCCCGGACCATCGCTTCATACATCATCTTCAATCGAAGGATATAGTAGTGCTCGTTTGACCTCAATGAACGGTCTAGTGGCGGCCGAAAAAGTAATCGCGACTGTTGCTTTCCGAGATAGTATCTTCATATTCATTAGTTAAGCCTCGGATCAGACCATCAGTTATCTCCTCAGATGTATCCGCTAAACGTCGTAGTTGACCCTAGTTCTTCTCCGATTCGAAAACTGTGACCGTGTTGAAGATGAGGCCCTCCAGCAAAGTTCAGGAAGCGAAGCCCCAGGACAGTCATCAACTGGGACCACTTCGCTTCCCTCGTCAGCTTATGGGAGGATTCCGTCATCGAAAACATCGACGAGGAGTACTATCGGCTCGTTGAACATCTTCACGATTGTGGCAAGAAGGCAGAGAGTTTGAAAGTCACCAAGGGACGTCTGTCTCCGGAAACTCTCGAACTGATACGCCAGCGTGGAGCCGCACGAGCTGCAGGCAATCACCGACTCACGTCCGAGCTTGCGAAGCTATGCAGAGAGGCGATAAAGGAAGATCTCAAGGAGCGAAGAGCAGCAGTATTAGCTGAAGCAGCAGAGGCTGGGAGGAGCATCCGCAATGCCCGCCGAAGCTTTGCCAGCTACAAGACCAAGATGACCTGCCTCCGACGTCCGGATGGAACAGTTACTGCATCCCGAAGGGCAATGGAGAAAGTCATCCACGACTTCTACTCGGATCTCTTCGATAGCCATGTCCATCTGCCCACTTATCAACTGCAACAGGATGGATACGTCGTCCCCTCAGTTCTCTCCGAAGTCCGACACGCCATCAAGTCGGTGAAGAATCGTACAGCACCCGGTCTCGACAGGGTCAAACCGGAACATCTGAAGAATGCACCGCCAGTTATCATCAAAACTCTGGCTCGACTCTTCACGCGCTACCTGTCGGAATGCAAGGTACCCACTCCGTGGAAAACCAGCAGGACCGTGTTGCTGTACAAGAAGGGAGACCTGGACGACATTGGCAACTATCGCCCAATCTGCCTGCTGTCTGTAATCTACAAGCTATTCACTCGAGTCATCCTTAACAGGATCGGCAGAATACTAGATGAAGGACAGCCATGCGAGCAAGCAGGGTTTCGAAGAGGGTTCAGCACGATCGACCATATCCACACGGTTACAAGACTCATTGAAGTTTCACGAGAGTACAAGATGCCGCTTTGTCTCACGTTCATCGACTTGAAGAAGGCCTTCGACTCTGTGGAGACAGAAGCGGTCATCGAAGCCTTGGGCAACCAGGGCGTCCCTACTCAGTACATCAAGATTCTTCGTGAGCTCTACAGCAACTTTACGACCAGAATCTCACCATTCTACAAGGAGGTCATCATCGACGTCAAGAGAGGGGTTCGACAGGGCGACACCATCTCGCCCAAACTCTTCAGCGCCGCTCTCGAGAACGTCATGCGTCAACTGGAATGGGAAGACATGGGAGTGAAGGTCGACGGCCGGCAACTACACCACCTTCGTTTTGCTGACGACATCGTTCTTATAACGCCGAACATCGAGCAAGCGGAGCGAATGCTGGCTGATTTCGACTGCGCCTGTGGTAAGGTTGGTCTACAGCTGAACCTAACGAAGACGATGTTTATGAGAAACGGATTGGTTCCTGATGCCCCATTCACGCTCAACGGAACGAACATCACCGAATGCTCCAGCTACGTGTACCTAGGTCGGGAAATCAATATGATGAACGATCTAGCTCCAGAGCTGAGCAGGAGGAAACGAGCGGCTTGGGGAGCGTACAAGAACATCGAGGGTAGTGAAGAAGACGAAGAACATCCGGCTCCGTGCCCACCTCTTCGATTCCGCTGTCCTTCCTGCCCTAACCTACGCCTCAGAGACTTGGACTCTGCGCAGGCAGGACGAGCATGCGGTCAGCGTTATCCAACGCGCTGTCGAGAGGACGATGCTAGGAGTAACCCTATACACGCAAGTGCAGAGGGGAATCCGGAGTGCCGAACTACGCCAACGATCGAAGATCAGGGACGCTGCCGTTTTCGCCAAGGAATCGAAGATAAGGTGGGCCGGACACGTCATGCGATTTTGCGATGACCGTTGGACCAGAGCGGTTACCGACTGGATCCCTCGGGACGTCAAACGAACACCTGGACGACCGCCGGCCCGATGGTCAGACTTCTTCACGAAAGCTCTGAACGAAAGGAATGAAGGACACGTGTCCCTCGAGCGAGGAGGGTCCACTGGACAACTCTTGCACGCGACAGGGACGAATGGAGACGTTGCTGGCGCCCGCTCGAGCAATTCGATGATCAACGGGACGACAGGTGATACAGGTGATACAGGTGAGTAGGGGATATATATGTGGTTCCACACTGTCGACATGTCGATGTTGCGTGCGCGTGCGACCGCGATGAGCCCCGTCCTGAAGACCCAGCTACTAAGCGACGGTTCCCGGTGCGCGCTGCACGCCTGGGCTCCGTCTCGCTAAACGGCCAGTCACATAAGGAGCGCGCGACCTGAAGAAGCGCTTGTGTAGCCTCGACCCAGCCGAGGCCAGACGTCTTCTGCCGTTTGAGACGCACTTCCTCTCTGTGAGGAAAAGCGTCAGTTTACGCTCGCTAGGAGGCCAAGTAGCCACATAGCGTGCGATAGCAACTTCCAGAGGCCTCATGCTGCCGACATCGCTCGCCCTGGCAGGCACCAGCCTTCAGACAGCGTCCGCTAGGAGCTCGCCCTTCTCAGCCCATGGGGATTGGTGTAGGCCCTCATTATCTGAGGATGAGGCAGAGTGTACCATAAGAATCTACCTACGGAAGCTACAGAAACGTCAGCTTCGTTGCCCGGCAGAGTAACGAGTAGATCGTCCGCCAAATGCTTCGACTGCGGAGCACAAAAAATGTGAGCACTTATATTTGTTGTATATATTATATGTGGAACCAATGGTCAGGGAGCGGCAGGGCGAGGGGCCCGATTTCTGCGTTGTATCATCCAGTGTATCTAATTGTAAGTATCTGATGTTTGTGATTGCATATATTCATGTTGTGTAGACGCCTCGGAGAGCAGGTCATGGTTAAACCGGCTCACGACAGGCACCTTCTAGCTGGAGAAGTGGATCTGGAACCCTATTGTTGCGCTGGGATTGGGAGCCGGGGGCGGTCTCAGCCGTCAAAAGATCCCCTTCCCCCAACAGTGTCGCGACAGCACTGCATTGTACGTACAAGTTTTTCTGAAATTACAAATTAGTTGAATAAGTGTTCTGTTATGGTAGACCTGGTCACATTCATGAAGTTTCTTTTTGAAAAGCAATGAACGAACCGATTTAATGGCCACGTAGACGGTTGTCCCATTTTTCAGCGTAAGCTTCCCTCTTCTCACCTCGCCAAATTGCCCACGGCCAATAAGTCGTCCAACGCGAACATTTTTGTGCTCAAATTCCCAATCAGTTAAACCAATTCCACGAGTTAGGAAGATTTCCTTCAAATGAATGATTGGAAGGGTTTTTCTGTGGAAGCTATGGAAAATTAGAACACGTGACTGAAAACTGACCTTGTTATTGATCGTAAAGCTGTTTTTCTGGTAATGTTCGAACATTTGTGCAGGAGTGTCAAACTTCATCTTCGCATCCAAATACACTTTTTCAGATTTCAGATGTATTATGAGGTTGCGGACCTGCAAGGATTCAGTGAACGCTGCAATTAGCCCGCACTTTGCCTCTAACTACATGTGTTTAATTGTACTGAGTGCTAATGTATCGTTGAACACGTTCCGATGAACTCTCCTGCTATATTCAAGAACGGCTGTACTTTGTTTCTGATTATTAACCCTACCTACCATTTCCAAACGAGCGCTTTCGTCTGCGTTCTCGTACATGTTGTCCGGATCCAGCATAACACATATAATGGGTGCGATTCTCCGTCGCACCTCCTTTGATTTGTTTGTGTGTGTCGTCTAAATACAAACTGCAGTGGATTTCTCAAAGTCATGTTACTATTACATGACAGTAGTAATGCTATCAAAATATGTAATCTGAAGCGATTTGAAAACATAAATTCAAAGAATTTTCCCGCCTTTTATCTTGAACTGCATGTCCATTTTTATCCACGAAGGCCAGATCAAATTGGTGGCAGCAGTCGTCAGGAGTTGATTTTGAGATGTGGCATAGGGGATGCAACGGGAGCATATTTGGCGAGTGACAAAAACTGATAGCAACTAACAAGGGCTGACAAGGGGCGTTAGAATTAAATGTCACGGAATTCATTGCGTGTGTCCCAGCAGCATTCAAGCGTTGGCTTCTACATATGATGTAAGGGATGGAACGGAAGCATATTTGTCGGTTGACAGAGAATTATA
>MU871653.1:6185-25511 GCA_036418205.1 Ostertagia ostertagi
GAATGCGAGGCGCATCGCAAGGAAAGATCGATCAAGGCCGTTTGCTTCTTTTCTTATCATTCTCAGGTAGTTTATACCAGCATAACGCTCCGCAGTATCCCATTGTTGTCGCTTTTGGAAAATAGCATAATGAGTCAGTGCTTTCTGTTAGGAAAGCAGTTTTGAAAAAGCTGGTTTTACTATACAGTCGTGAAAACGCGCTCTTGCACAGATTGACCGCAATTATGCTCTTCGTGATTGTTTGAACAATATCACACCGACCTGCCATGTGACTTCCTTTATGATATATCGAGTTGAGGTACTGCGTGTTGCTTGCCTTTCTTGGACCTAGATGGCTGGAATACCGAAACAAAGTAGATCGTTCATGGGAAACGAAGAAATTACATATCGAAGTGGGAAATGACCGAAGACACAGGTCAAGCCGGATGCAGCTAAGACAGCGAATTTGACGGGATGACGGTACACTGGATTTGAACCTAACGGTACCTCATTGAGTTAAGGATAAGCTGCCTGAGTGGCTCTGTAAAACAGCATGAGTGCTCTTTTCCTTGCGCCTTCGCAACGCGGTGGGCTTCCTGACCGGCGTCCACCGCATATTTAGGCCTCTACACTTTCCACTGTATGCAGTTACTTAATATTGAAAGTTGATTGACTTGAGGGTTTTGGCAAAATGTCAACATCTGAGCATTTGAGCTGCTATGCCTTTCTTTTACTAAACTTTAGGAAAGTAGTTTTTTCCATTCATTGATCCGATTGCGATGACTGTGTTTTCCCCTTCTTGGTCCGATAGTACACGTTAGTGATCATTTAGTCATTGCAAGAAGGCTTTTCTTACGCGGCAAACTACCTGAACCATGTCAGCAGTAAGTTTGAAGAAATGGTTACCAAGAAACCTCCAAACGGCAAACAAGGCTATGAACCAGGTTTTGTCATTTCATTTAAATAATGTACCTTCCGTAGAGCCAAGGCCGTTCAGCTGTTCTCAACGAGATCCTCACAAGGGAGGTCGTTTATTGCAAGGCGGCCTTTTTCAAAACGGTTCTTGCATGTTATAGGATTTCATGCGTGGATTACAGAACCAAGGTCCGTTTTCCCTGAGAAGGCCAAAATGTGGTGAGGAAGTTGTTTAAGAATTAATCCTCCCTGAGGACAGAGATTTTTAATTTCAGCTGGAGTTTTCAGATTTTCTCAAAATACCACCACGCAAAATTAGGTATCATGTTTATTATCAGGGTCCACCAGTAATTATTAAACTCAGATTTTAAAATATGGCGGAAAAAGTTGCAACACCAGAAGGGTGCCAAATGGTGCCGAAGTGGCGTAAACTGGAGCCGTCTGGAAAGGCGGATGATCAGAGCATTGGATATTCTTCAAAGTAGAAGTTTTAGAAAAAATTGAGATTTCGAGCCAGTTCCGAAAAATTGGCCATCGACAGGTCGGTTGGTAGCCCATGGGGTACTCCAGCCTGCGATTGGAAAATGAGTTTCCTCGTAATCCTCCTCCAATAATAAGAGATTCCACTACCCGTGTGAGTTGAATTCGACAAATTCTTCCTTCATCAATACTTGATATATTGGGTCCTCGGCTCTTCCACTCGTAGGACCTCATCTCATACCTGGAGCGATTTCAAGGACAGGGACGTCGTGGTAGATGTTCCCTATGAAACCGAGCTTTGGATTCCGTGAATCATCAGGGTGTTCCGCTTGATTGCGCGCAGCGCTCGTCTTCAAGTCGCCCGCCGGCGTGCATGACGACGTGTGGCCCATGGTCACCTCCTCTAGCGGAGATACAGTAGCGGTCAAAAGTTTGGAAACTTTTTTATTTTTGATCTAGCGCGGCCGACACATAACGAAATTGTCTCAAATTTAGATATTACATACAAAATCAAGTCCAGAATACGACGGGAAGAATAATTTCCAAAAATCTATAATCATATTTGAGAAATAAGATTTTTTCAAGTAATGGCGCGTCAAAAGTTTGGAAACTTTTTGTTTCCCTCATCATTATGATTCCTACTCTTCAATGTTTACTTGTTTCTGTTAATTTTAGTTCAACCATTGAGTAATGTGTAATTTCAAAATGAATTCATATGCAAAGGAAGCAGTTTTTCCATGGGAGGTCCTTTTTTAAACCCTACAATCCGGAATACGAAATTGAAATGTTTCTTAGTAGTTCAGTCTCTACGGAAGCAATATTATCGAATGTTTCTAGCGTTTTTGGAGTCGAGTAAGCATAAGAAGAATGATCATTCACAAAAAAGTATCCTCACAAGAAAATTGGCCTCCTCAAATACTTCGAAGGGTGGTTGGCACGTCCCGTACCCCCGATATGCCCAACTAAGAGACGATTTTTTCTGGTTTGAACCTAATCATATGAAAGTCCAAGCACAGCCCAACATCGGCCGCGACCTGGTGAATATTACGGATGATGTCCCAACAAGAAGCCATTGTTGGGCTTCAAGAGCAGGATGGCCCAACTGGCTTCCGCACACTAACGGCTAACATGACCGAAGGCGAGAGGTAAAACTTTGTCCTCAGCGACGAATGAGGATTTCTATCTTCCTAAAAATGATGTTGTGGACCCTGTGAAGTGTTTTGTCAAATGGAAACCTCATTTTGAGTATAAGATTCCAACAGTCAGAAATAGTGGAAGTATTGTCATGGATGAAGATGTGTCCGACCATTCGGCGATTCCCCAGTTCTAGTATCCAGCGAAATGTGGGTTGGGCTAAGTACAAGAATAGTCTATAGAATACAATGCTTCCTTCGATAGTCAGAACTAGCCGAAAAAGATGGGTTTTCTATCGTGGAAATGACCCAATGCAGGCCTACCTCCTCACTGCCGCCTTCCTAAACCCAGAAAAAGAAGCTGTTATGAAGCGACCAAGTCAAGATCTAAAGTCTAATTGAGTTCTACATCCCACGGAAGAACTGGCATGTCGCTCAACCCACATTCCAGTTAAGAATCCCACCAAACAATGTGATTTAGTTCACAGTGTGCAGGGTTCGACTTAAAAGTCCTAAAATTATTTTATAATCAACTCCATGTCAATAAAAACGACGCTGACATAGAAATTCACAGCTACTCATCGAATAACTAATTTATCATGTAGATTCGAGAGCTATTTTGCCGAATTCGCTTTGGAATTGAGAAGTTTCCAAACTTTTGACGCGCCATTTCTTATAAAAATTCGTATTTTTCAAATGCGATCTCGTTTTCAAAAAATTATGTTGCTCATCGTAATCTACACTTGATTCTGTATATAATATGTGAATTCGGGACAATTTCATTGTCTATTGGCTACACTAGATCAAAAATAAAAAAGTTTCCAAACTTTTGACCGCTACTGTAGGTCAAGATCTCGATTTTCTTCAAAAGTCTGCCTATAGGGGTAAATCGGGGTGCTGATCACGAATATGGCGTTCTTTTTTGGCGTCGGCGCCATTTGGCGCCAGTTTGGCGCTACAGATTTATTCTGCCAGTTTTTGATAGTAAACCCATTTGCAGGGGCTGCTGGTGGTCCTGATTGTGAATATAGCGTTAAATTTGACGCTGAAGCAATTTGGCGCTCATTTGGAGGTGACAATCGAAAATGCAAAGTCTTTGAGACAGAGCGGATTCGATCCACAAAGCCTCTTCCTGCATGCTTTTACAGTTTCGGAGCACCACACTACCCACTCGACCACCGGACCAGCGCGAATGTACAGATGCGACGATGCTCATGAAACTTTTCACTTGTTAAAGCACTACCACTGACAGTACTTCAATTTTTGGCGAATTTCACCTTGTTTTTGATACCATCTTTATCAGCATCCCTTCAATATGCAGGTGATCTTCTGTACAAGTCCGAAACGTCACTCCAAGCTGTAAAAACCGCCCATTCTTAACAATTTTTTCGACCCTTTTTTGGCCTTCAGGGGACCGTTCAGCGAAAATGAAACACAGTATTGTAGTCTACGTGAGAGCCCCTACAGCATGCAAAAACCGTTTTGAAAAAGCGCTCCCACACCCTGAACGACCTCCCTTGTTAGAGGATGTGGCGACCTGTAGGGCCATGAACGACGATTGATCGTCGATCGTTACAGCCACCTATTGTCGTCGGATACGAATGCTCATTCTGTCTTTGCGGTTTTACGACAGACATCAATCACATTCACTCAAAGCGTGTCGTCGTTACGTCGACTGTATATCAAGAATTTGCCCAAACAAAAATCTCGGGAGGTTCTTTGTCTTGCATCACGTGGACAGAAGTGAAGGGAACCAACCACTTGTATAATTAGGATTGAAGTTACTGTACAGGTGCCATTTTAACGTGATGTTATGTCCCACAAGCACTGCCAGACGTATCCATCCCAGTGAGCATAGTTCCAACATCATGGCGTTACCGCCGCCGTGCTGGGGTAAATGGGTCGGGAGGGGTGGAAGTACGAAACCAACCATCAACAAGCCCATGCTGTTGGATGTATTAGTGTTGAGGCTTCATCACAATGTGGTGTCATGACTCCAATGAGACCCTCTATCACACAACACGACGCGTAAGCATCCTTTCCTTGAGGTGTTGACCTAATCATTGCTAATGGAGTAAAACCCACGCACGGCTCAAGATGTCTGATACCAACCAACCATCAACAATTCGTTTTTTTTTCTAATTCGAGTAAGCGACACTTGGTCTGAAAATAAGGAATATGGAAGTTTTTTCTATTGTACCTTTGATATTCTTGAGTGCTTTTTCTCTTGACTGCGGAGGACAAAAAGAAAAAAAAACACAAGTAGGTCTTTTCTAGCAGGGTTTAGTTGACCTCTTTGATGAATTCCCTTTTGTTTAAAACGACCCTTTATTCCCCAAATGAGGCTTAATGTAGCTTTTGTGGGTGTGTTACGGTGATTGACGGTGAATTAATCCAAAGAAATTTGGTAAGCTGTTCTGCTAATTTCTTGCCAGCGGGCCGGCGCACCAGAACTTGTCCTATGCTAGTTAATTTGGATAGAAATTCAGAACAGGACGAATATGCTGTTTAGAATTTTTGCTATCTAACAAGGCGCTGTGGTGTTTAACAAGTTTTCGTAGTGACAAGTAGGCTATGCTAAGTACTAGCACGTAAGGTGGTTAAGAACTGGATCGTCGAGTTGGAGAATCAGCAGTTATCATTTCTAGAAATGCTCGCGTATGTTCGTAATCAACTCTATCATCAGAGAACTGTATCTACAGGGCTCGTCTTGGGTGGTTTGAAATTCTGATTTCCGTCTACAATTCCCGAACTAGGACGCCTGCTACTAAACTGGCTCGTCTTTTGGCCCGTCCATATATCCCGATTTTTTGAAGAATGTCTGTCGAAGAAGGGATTGTACTCTTGCGTCACAATTTGTAGTGACGTGAGTTACAACCAATTCAAGATGTTAGTGAAAGGCTAGTTATTCTGCCAATTAGCAAAGTGGAAGCCGAATCCTGGGGTCTTGTTATACAGGGGAGGCCAATCAAAAACATTCTGATTATGTCGTATTCCGCGGTTTTTCACGACAGGAATTGTCGTCGCTAAAAGTCTTAAGGCAGAATGTTTCTGTTCCAAAATAGCACTCTACGGCAGAACGCAAGCCCTCCTTCACTGCCCTCACCCCTCTTTCAGAATATGACGTCATCTGTCATCATGTCGAGCTCACGGGACCTACAGTAAATGCTCCAGCCCGAAGCTCTTACTTAAATTTTTTCAATTTCAATCGATTCATCGTTGGATAGTTTCCTAGAAACATTAGCTCTGAATATGCAAACCCCTCGGAACCCGCTTTCCAGAAAACGTCGTAATGGTATGGGATCCGTCCACGACCCCATTGAGCACGACCAGTACACCATGTTTTCAGTGCTAATTTTTCCGATTTCGTCCACCTTGAAGGCAATATGAAGTTTATTTATGAAATGGAATGTGCTCTTTCATTTTAACTTGAGACCATTCGGTTCGAATTTAGCAGAGTATGATTATAATCGGTTTGAATGTGGAGACAGAATGTCTTTTTTATTGGCCCCCTCTGTATAGGCTAGCTTACCGCTTCTTAATGAGAACCTCATGAACGAGGAGTACACGGGGATCGCCTTTGTGGCCTTCAATCTTTTGACTGATTTCTTGCTTATTTTTCTGCTTTACTTTTATTCTTGGAAATCAGCTTACAGTGGCGATACTCACAAGATAAAATTTATGAAAAAATATTCCGAATCTTTTCGGCTAGCATTGACGAGTATGATCATCGTGTCGTCAATGTGGTACGACAAAGTCATTCATTGAACGCTTGTGAATGATGTTGAAAGTGCGACAGATTTCCTTTCAAGGCCAGCACATAGTGGGCTAATACATTTCTGGAAAGGAGGAAGTGTAAGACTCGCCCTGCACAAACTTTTTCACTGCTTGTTCTCTTATGTGTTGGAGATTTGCTGTGGCATTCGGTGAAATTAACAGCACCTAATTAGATAATGTAAACCAAGAAAAGCAAGCTCAGATAATCTTCCTAAGGAAAATCCAAGAAAAGCGGCTAACTTCAAATCTCTTCTGAGCCTTTGCTTACATCCTCCGCAAGTAAGTGAATCACCTTATCCTATAAGAAATGCCAAGCTTCGACATTTCCGTTTCTTATCCAGCTGATTGAGTCATCACGTTGCACTTGGGACGGTGACGTTTTCGCAAATAATAAAGGTGAAAGGTTGTTCGGTGTCATTGGAGTCACGGAAAAGCATGGCGGCGGTCAGAGGTTGAAGATTTCGCCTATATTTCCGTGATACAAGGTGGACACTATTGTGATCACAAGAGCGGCAAAAACAGCACTTGAAAAACAGTCCCGTGTTTTCGCTCTTCGCTTTTTGATTTAGTTTTTGTTCAGGTGTCGCTCCAGCGCCTGTCGCGATATCCCCGGAGGTCGCGCGGTTTGTTGGCAATTCGACAACCGAGAGCAACTGGTGTTGCTGGCGTGTTGCGGAGGCCGAGCACTTCCGGTCGGTTCTCATAATCTTTCACTTTTACTTTGATTTTTTTCTTCGTCACTAAATAGGAGCTCATGAATATTGCGTTACAAGTTAGCGTTATTGCGTCAGTTAGCGCAAGCTTTCCCCGTGTATTGGTGTTTTCGAACAAACCACATCAACTAATGGTGTTCTTTTCCATGCTGACGGGCCTTTTCAGCTTTTTGAAGGTAATTCTTATTCATGGGTTTCAGACCGATCGACTCGATCGCATCCTCATTCTTCATCGGTATCCGATCATTCAGCATCACTGAGAATAGTTTGGGAGGGCCAACAGGACTGGGATGATGAATTCGCCGCTGCAGGTGATTCCTTCTTTATTCTGTTTCCTACTTTTCGTTTCCTTAGACCTCAGTTTTTTTGAAAATTACTGGTTTCGTTTTCTTCAATAAAAAATTCTTCACCTTCGAGCTTTATCAAAACATTTGTAGAGCCAAACGAGCATCTCTCTACCACATCGCGAACTCCGTTTTTACCGCCAAAAGTCGCGCCGTCCACATCAGTTGGCGATATGAGCACCGTGTTTGACGAGGTAAGGTGAGAATTGAAACTGGAAGCAGTCTCGGAGTTCAAGTCTATGAAAGTTGAGGACGATTATATTGTGGAAGGTCCTCGCGATTTTTGGATCTCTTATTCTAACTGTTTAGTGCCTTCCAGCGGATTTGTTTGCGATTATTTGTGTAAGGGGGACATTATGTGGAAGTTAGTATTATTGTTAACTGTAGACTAGCATAGCTCATTTCCACAAGACTCAACTTTCACAAACCATATTCATGATTGTACCATTGAGTTCATATTTGGCTAATCATCAACTTTATCCAGTGGTCGCATTAACATTAACGCTATAAAGAAATAGGGTATACAGGAGAATGGCGCAATATTGATCTAAACGCTTCGGCGAGAGCGACTTTTACCTCAAAAGTTTCGCCGATTAGAACGTTAACCGGGACTTCACAGCGACCTCTTGTGCTGTTGGGAGACCCAAAGGATGCGTTGACTAACCGAACTCACAGGCATTTAGCATCATCACCGATCACCTGAATCAATTGGCAACGCGTACAACCTAGCACGGTGGGCACCACATAATTTGACCGGAGGCGATCGTCAGCGGCGTGAGTACCAAAGTGTGGCTCTCGTACAGGCGGGCGAATGGCTGGCTAAAGCTCGAAGTTCTCACAGAAAATGAGAACTTCTGTGTGTAGGTTAGAACCAAGTGCTACTGACATGCAACAGAAGATAGAAATATCAACCTATTTCAATATTAAAACCTGTTCAGTAAGATTTATCAGGTTCATCGCCCACTATACGACTCACTGTCGCGCTTCGCTTTTTTTCGCGCTCTTTTCCACAACCTGTACACTTTCCAAAATAGTTTCAACCACGGAGCTTTGAAAGAAATGGTGTAACGAACATATGATAGGAAACTCATCAAGCCCGTGCCGATGAAGCAGAACCCATTTCTGAGTGTCATTGCCTTCACTCCCTCTGAAATTCTTTGAGAACCTTTGATTCAGTTTTAGAAACAAGCAGATAATACTTGATTAGGCAAGTCTGTCGGACAGCATTTTCCCCAATTTTTATTCAACTGCGATGAAGGATGCGGTCGGTATCTCTGTAGTAGAATGAAACCCAAAGCATTGAAGGCTAGGCACAATTTTCGAGTGTTGATCACGGTAAAGCTTTAATTTTCGCATCATAAATTTTCTTCTTTGAAAATTCTGGTCCGCATAGAGGAGCACGAAAACTATTTAAACTGCGTAGATGACACTTGATAGTAGCAGGATTTCGTGCAATGCAAACACTATGTGTAACGTCAACACTCCCCTTCTCTCCTGTACCTCTCAATAGGGTCAAATGACCACAATGCTCTGATCTGTGAAGCCTTTGATCACATCCGGGATGTAATCTTTAACATTTTGGAGTAGCTTATCCATTGTAGTTGTTTTGTTTTGGTGAAGAGATGAGCAGCTTTTCAGATTAGATGGAGTGCATTCGTCATTTTCTCTATTCTATATTCTTGTCGTTAAGCCTCCATCACCTTGATTACAGTGTGGCATTTCTTGTGGACAATAAGCCCTTGCTTATCTGGAACACGTCTTAAGCCTAAGTTACTTAGTGTTGTCCGTAACTGATCATGCCCTGATCGGATTTTCTAATTAGCCTAAAGGATTTAAAACAGGAACTTTGGCATTTTCACAGGATGGCAGATCAGTTGCGACTAGCTTTTTTATAGGACCTGTATATTCACTTACTTATTTACTCAATTACTCGCAAATATATGCGCCAACTGGGTTCAAAAGGAGGAAAAAATGAGGCTCCCTTACGATTTTAGATTAGGTATTTGCAAAGCTTGAAGTTACCCTTTATCCATCGAAGTGAAACACCTACTCGAGCAGCAAGTGCAGGCTTGGTCTGATCGCCTGGCGATGTTTGGGCTCAGGTTGAACGTCAAAAAACCGAGTACTTGACAACCGATCGAATGAGTTTGGTTCTATCAAGATCAATGGAGCTGAGCTCACACGCTACAACGACATTCAAGTATCTTGGATCGGCAATCGCGTCCGACGGCAGCCTGATCTCTGAAGTAAACTCCCGGGTGAGTGCAGCTTGGTCCAAATGGCGCTCGATGACCGGCGTTCTCTGCGATAAGAAAATACCAGAGCGACTGAAATCTAAGATCTACAGAACCGTCGTCCGACCAGTCGCATTTGTGGCGCGGTGTCAGTGCCAGGAAAGCGGCCAAGAGGACGCCCGAAGCAACGATGGCTTGATACGTTGCATGAGGACTTGAAATTAGTTGGCATCCACCCCGATCAAGCATTTAATCGGGAAAAGTGGCGTCAACACATCAGGAAAAGCGGACCCCGCCACAAGTGGGACAAACGCTAAAGAATAAGAACAAGAAGATTGGTGGATACATTCATATGTGTCAAAACAGCACCGTTATCATTTCTCCAGAAGCGAGTTTGCTTAAATGAAGGTCATTGAAGCAGACGTGCTCGTTCTTTCTACAGCCACCTTGTGCTGTTCTTCATCCAAAGCAACTTTCGATGAAAGCAGAAGTTGCTTTAGCGCAGCTCTTGCTGCAATTTTTCCACGCTCTGTCGCCAAACGTGAACTGGAGATCTATGCGTGCGAGGAGCATTTCCACCTCAAGCGATCAATGCGGTGGGAAAATCATTATTACTCAAAACAAAAAAAAGGATCTCACACAAAAGTTCACACCGGAATTGAATATCAGTGTACGTGAAGCTGCAGTCATCAAATGGTCTCCACCACACTAAGGAAATGACTTCTTTCTTGTACTGCTAAATCAGGTTCATCTGTTACGAGATACTCTCTGCGGGTGCTACCATAACATCAATATATTCTGTGGACAAAAGATGATATCACGAAACCCAATCTTCTACCAGTTCCGAGGCAATTTCAGCACTGTGATAGTCAAAGCCTGACAATGCCGCACGAAGAGAACGAGAGACGAGCTGGAAGGACATTTGCTGGTTGTACCACTCATCATCACCTAACCTTAGTTCTAGAGATTCAATTTCAAAGGCGGTGATATGTTGCGAAATACAACCAAAGTTGTATAAATAATTACGAAAGAAATGATTGACCAGTTGTATAATTTTACAATCTTTTTTTCTGAATGTCGAACAACAGTTTGAGGCTCCAAAAATTTTATTTCAAAAAGCTTCAAAAGTTTGAATATCGAAAGCTTCTCAAAATAACTTGCAATATTTCGGATAATTCCTTATTCTAAGAAATCTTTTTTCGTTCATGCCGAATACAGCGCTCTGATTCTGATAATGTACCAGCCTGACAACTTTTTTTGTAGGAATTTTGTTCAGTTCTCAGGTAATTTAGTTTCTTCAGGTATTATCAATGACATCAGCGGTCGAACCACCAGAAGTCGAAGAAATCCCGTATGACCACTCAGCTGAAAGCGATGACCCCAATCATGAGGAAATTCTGCAACGATGTCTCACTGACAGCAAATACATGTATGAGAGCGTAATTGTCGCTAGGTCAGCTCTAATTATAAAAACCACCTTGTAAGAACTCGAGGCGAATAAGCGCGTTCACTGTCATATACGCAATGATTTCAAAGTTTATCGCTTCATCTTGCAGCAGTGAAGTGGGGTCGGATGGTGATTCTGTGATCAGCACTCGATCCAATCTTCGGGAGCTGCGAAAACAACTGACAAGGGCTATGGGCCCGAAAGGGTAAGTTTTCATCAATAGAATATGGATTGCTTTCAAAAAATACGGCAAAAGATGTCTAGTGATTGAATCTTCGTGCTCAAACGCCAAAGACCAAGGCACAAACGCAAAAGCAAATTCGTCGCTGGTAAATGGTTAATCTCGAACTGGGAAAAATTGTATACAAAGTTGATGAGCGACAAACTTACCGTCAAAGCTTTGGAAATTTCATCACTTTTGCTAGTGCGCGGCCAGTGGAGAATGAGATTGACCCGAATTTACAGAGTATATACAGAACGAAGGGGAAACGTGATGTGAAACATATTTTCAGCTGATCAAAAATCTTAGTTGGGTATCACTTTTTTTTAAATGGCATGACAATAGTTTCAGAAACTCCGCATTAATAGACGGAATTTGCCCAACAACGAAAGTACGGGAAATAGATTTTTGGATAGCGGAGTGACTCGATGTCGGCTTGTTTTTTTTCCTGAATTGAGTCGATTAGCTCTTCATACTTTGGGCATTTCAATTACTCAATGTGTTTTTCTCCACAGAAATGTGGATGGTAGGACGTTAACTTACGGACCACTTGATTTTCGTGATAGAAAACCCATTTGATCCATTTTTTCCATGTTCTGGTAGGCACAAAGGAGTGCTGTGTTCTGCACAGTATCCATTTATTGCTTGGCCACGTCCATGTTTCACTGGATACCAAGAACTAAATCAGCGCCGAATGATCTGCCACAGTCTCTTCTTTTACTACTTCTACCCAAAATCGCTCTAACCAGGAAGGTCTTTCAGGACATGGAGCCCTTTTTGAAAACGGTTTTTTGCATGATAAAGGGGCACATGCATGGAGTACAAAACTAGGCTCCATTTTTTCTGAGGGATCGGTCCCGGCTTATGACAAAATTTTGCATTTCATGTTAGCGCATGTTAACACATTGGCGACAATGGCGCCCGACGTACTTCTTTATTTATCAGGCTAATAATATTCATTTGCATTAGGTACTTCACTTGATTTGGTTTTACTATATTTTGAAAATAACAATGAACATAATATAATGCAATTAACAATTACGATTTCTCGCATGATTTGTGGCGTGTCTGAAAGCACTCGATACAGAAGAAGCCTTCGCACTTATTACATTGAGTTCTCACTTTCTTAGTATGGCATTTAGCGTAATAACGCCCATGTTCGTCGGAAAGTATGCTGACCACTTTTCCATAGGCTGTAGATCACAGGCACGTGACTCTTACAATCAATATTATCGGGAAACTCAGTGCTCATACATAAGTGTGAAAGTATAACTCCTTATAAATATTACTGATCGAGACTTGGAAACATCAAATATTAGTATATACAATAGTATATAGAATATTATAATTATTTTAACACTCTCATAGTATGGGCTCTTATCAAGGCTGCTGAGCAACTTGTGGCGCCAAATTGGCGCCACAAGTTGTCATATTCGTGATCAGGGCCGTATTCGTGCTCACGGCGTAGAATAACCTCTACTTACAGCTTTTCGCCGAATCTGACATGAAAAGTATTCGTGGCGCCAAGATGGCGCCACGCTGGCGTCAAAACTGGCGCCCAGTGACGCGAGCGCTCTGAACCATTGCCATATTCGTGATCAGCGCATTGAATTTGCTATATCCCCCGCCCCCCCCCCTCTACGTAGCTTTGCGTAAATATACTTGCTGTTTTTCGCTGGTCCGCCCGCGGCAACACCTCAAAATCCGCTTCCCGTCCCAACATGCTTAAATGACATGCTAAATGTTACCGGACGCGCGCGCGCCCGCGCCGACGTAAAAACGAGGTACCGCCGCTGTTCTTACAATCAGGGTCATCATCAACCTTTCTGATTAGCTTTCTGCCCAGAATTGGGGCGAAAATTGTATGGCGCTAAAGCGGCGCCGAGTTGGTGCCCGAGGAGGCTAAAATGGCGCAATATCGCGCCTCCATCAAAAATGGACGTCAGATTCGTAATCAGCGCCTATAATTACCCTTATAGCCGCAGTTTTAGAGAAGATCAAGATTTCGGCCCGAATTCAAAAATTGGGCCATGGGTTAGCCCATAGTCAGTACGGCATGCACGCTTCCCACTTGGAGACAGCTTCGAGATGATAGCAAGCGGCACGTTTGGTTGATAGTTACACTTCCACCGCAGTTCCTGCCCATGGGGCAATCTGGCATCACCCCTTGATCTCGTCGATGCATGGCGTATGCCTGGGTGGGCACTGGCATACGTCGACGAGCATCCTGGACGTTCCTCAACGCCGGCAATCTGCCTTCAAGGGAAATGGAGTAGGTGTTCCTTGCGAAGAAAATGACAACTTCACTTTTCTGCTTTGAGCACTTATTATATACAATTTTTGGTATTGGCTTTATTCCACGCTGTTTTCAACGTTCAGGTGAAGAAAACCTTCTATTGTGCGTCCACTTAACATAACGAGTGATATAAACCACGTTGAAGGTGTGAAAACTCCGATTTCTGAAGAAATTTTTTTCACTCCTTTTTTGGCATTCAGAGGGCCGCTCAGAAAAAATGGAGCCTAGTTTTGTACTCCATGCATGTGCCCCTTTATCATGCATGAAACCGTTTCAAAAACCGTTTTCAAAAAGGACTTCCATGTCCTGAAAGACCTTCGTGGCATAGTCAACCCTGCGTTGCGCAGTTTCGCCCGATTAGACACGTTCTCTCGCGCGAACATTCACACTCGCATGCTCGAGCCGTCTGCGTCTCCGCCCATACAGCGTGCGTTGAGGATCTCTCAACGTGCCGTTGCGAACTGCGCAACGCAGGGTTGACTCTGCTTCCTGGTAAGAGTCGGATCCACACATGGAATTTTTTGTCAGCAGAGAATTTCGCAAAATTCACACAACCATTTTCTAGGAAAGTAGGCTCAGCTCGCCACTTCGCAGAACTTTTGGTCGACTTGGTTTAGTTTAGCAGCAGGAAGACTCAGCTGTTTTCAGTCCTAGGCTGTTAACATGCGAAATCAGTCGCTTCTTAAATTCAGTGTGGCGTTTTTTTCAACGTTCTCCATAATATGCGCCAGATCTGGGTCGATGTTGGCAACAGGCGATCTTCGTATTTGTTCGACAAAAAGGAAACCCGAAAAATGTAATTTTCGCGTGAGGATGTTGTTGAGCGATACAAGCCGAATACTATTCGAATCTTTGGAAGCAAAGGTGCTTTACTGGAAATCTTGATGCCTTTGTACCTCTAGACTGGCATTGCTAGAAAATTCTGTCAGTAGCACAAGAATAGTAATGGACAAAACTTCCGCCCCAGGCGGGACTAGAACCCGCACCTCTCGCTTTCCGGGCAAGTGCGCTACCAGTTACGCTACCGGGGCACCATTTCATTCCAACTCAGCTTTTCATGGTATACGTACCATAGCTTTCAGCACTCACACGTCTAACGTGTTGAGCCGGTTAGCCGATATCGGCAATGACCGCGAGGCTGAAAGCTTTAGCAATGAATTTTGACTTGTTTTGTTTGTTAACTGCTGTTTTAACGCCGCAGTTCGCGTTTCGAATTTTTCTCGAGAACACTAGGTTATGACCATTCGCAATTTGAACTGCAGTGTTAGAACAGCAGTTAAGGAACAAAACTATTCAAAATTAGTTGCTAAAACTTTCAGCTTTGCGCTTTACTGCTGATATCGTTTGACCGGCTCAACATTGCCAGTCGGAGGAGCTCAAAGAAAACGGAAATTTCGGAAGAGCACCTTCGCTTTCGATGGTTCGAATAGTGTCGGTTTGCATCCCTCAACACATTCGTATAACTTTTTTCGCGTTACCTCTTACGAGGGAGGATCAACATTGGCCGAGATTTGACGGATATTATGTAGTATGTTTGGAGAGAAAGCTATCGGTCAGCTTTAAGAGCGCGCTTGCTCATTTTGTCCGCACCTGTTAACCCACCAATTTATTCTTGTGATGTGTTGTTATCATTACAGGCATATGTGTGTAATTGCGACAGGGAACCAGCGTGCTGACCCACAACCTATGAGTCTGTAGTCAATGTCTAACACACAAACACTTGCCAGTATATTAACACTGTTTTAACACGTTGACGACAGCCTCCTTATGCGTGTACCTTGGCAACTTTTTGTTTATTTTTTTCACAATCGTCATAACTTCTTCAATAATTCCACTACTGGTAATTGACTCACAGTTTTTCGGATAAGATGACGGCATGCACACAGTTTTGAAATATGAAAAAGGCCAAATAAACCACTAAAAAACTAGCCAAAACCGGGTGAAATTCTGACGCGCATGCGCGCGGTCATCTGTCGTCAATTGTTAATACCGGAAGCTACAATGTCTAATTGCTAAGATCATAAAACTCTTTGCGAATAACTAAGAGTTGTCAAGACATTGAGTTAAAGTTGAAAACACTAGGAAGCTAGCTACAGAGTTGGTCAAACACGATTCCAGATTTTTAGAGTACTATCTATGTATGTGCTTTCAGGAGCGATGAAAATCAGAAAATTTTCTTAATGGAAAAATTAAAACTCCATGCGGCTGAGAAGTAATTGTGGGAGCGAAGGCCCATGCCTGACCTGTGTGATAACGATGCACGGAGAAGTTCTTATTTACCTATTGCAAAGAAAGATTCAAGTCTGAGTCAGGGACCATCTATCTTACTTTATAGTCTATATAAGGAGAGGGCTTTACTACTTCAGGTTGTGGGATCTCACACAAAGAGAAGCCATCGACGTCACGTTTGAAGGTCGAATCGAGTGAGATGACCGACAGTGGTTTTTCACGAAGTACTCGATCAAAGCTAAGGTAACCATTATTTACTGATTATCATTGTCGAAATTTTCATTTAATATGTTGCGAAATTTTCATTTAATATTTGCTGAAGGCCCTGAAAATGCGGGAAAATTAATCCATGCCTGCGATCAGACCTTTCATATCAAAAAACCTATCTCTTTGCCGCAGATGCGAAATGTTATTTGGGTTTGGCAGACGACGGTCAGGCTGAATGTTTCGAGAATCTGCATGAAGCTGTAAAATAATTGTTGTTTGAACAACTAATGTGTAGCGTGCGGCTGATATAAAGTCTCAATTACTGTAGTTGTAGCAAGTTAAGATGGTCGGCAACCTACGGCTTCAGCCTTGCCATGAAGCGGCTAGTCGAAGTAAGCATCTCTAGAAACAATGCACACTTACAAGTTTGTAGTGAATAAAGCCTGAGCGAGGAGGAATCTATCGTTCAAATTTGGCAAACGTAGGAGTGCATCTGTCTTTACAGGGCTTCACCCTACACTCATGAAATATGGTAATCCGGAACTGAGGGCGAGAGATGTAAAATATCTGTGACCGGCTAATTCTACAGTGCGTTCAATAATGATACAGCCACCTAAAATTTGTTCGAAAACTCAAAGTTCATAGACTTTCTGAAAACCTCTCCGGATAGAAAATGTGACGAATTTCCATGCAGTTACAGAGTTTTCCAACACTACAAATCTGTTGAGAACCTAAATTTTGTGCTTATTTCAAGAGAGGTCGATTTCCTATGTTCAAAAATGATACAGGCACCACGTCTTTCTTCGTTGAAATTCATTTCTGCTTTATGAAACTGATTTGCAGTAATCAACTTTGTCATCTATTCACAAGTTAAAAAAGACGGTTTAGTTCTGAAAAAAAAAGGTAAACTGTAGCAAAAAAAAACGAGAATTGTCAAGCAGTTCATATCGCGCAATAATCCTATGTCATAATGCTCCATACGTGTTAACAATCTTTTTTGGAATTCTGTATTCTTTTTCGGGATTATGTATTCTGTTCTTGGTTATGGAACAGCGAAGACTCTGGATGCTTCATCATTACTTTTTGGTCAAATTTTAACCCTTTCGGCCCTGGCGGTGGCAATTGCCACCACCAAATTCAAACGCTTGCATTGCCGCTGAAACAGCATGGTTTTTCTAATCCTGCTAGAGGTTGCTTCAGTCAACCTTCCCCTTCCTAATTATGAGCTAAACCTGCCATTTCATTGTGTGTTGCTGTTAGTATTACAAGTATTTGTGTACAAGTGCAAACAATGAATCGGCGCTGGTCCCCGCAACCGGCCAAGTAAGTGTCACTTTTTCTTAAAATACTTGAAGTAGATCCATTCCTAAATCAAAATTATGGAAGATTATAAACTTTTTCGGCATAACTATGAAATTTCGAATTGTTTCGACATAAGCTTAAAAACTAAGAAGGTGGGCCAATTTTCAAAGCTTCTTAGTTTTTGTTTGTGATCGAATAGCTTCCAAATTTCGCCATAATGATACCTATATGCTCACAAGTAATAAACAATAGCTAGAAGAAAAATTTCTCCACGGGGAAAAATTCAGGTCCGAAGAGGGTTAACTGCGATTTGAGGGGAACTATACGCACATTTCATCGAGCAGTGTCGAATTCCTGTATTCGTTCCACACACTAAACTTTCAATCGACTTGTTTGCATCTTTCTTCCTTCGTGAAGGTGTTTCATTAGACTCCTATGAAGCGAAAAACATTGAGAAAACGCAGACAGAAAGTAAGACATAACGGACAAAAGAACTGATCTTGCTCCAGTGGACGTGGCTACACTTTCGAGCAAAAAATGTCTCAGTTTTCGAGAGAATTTCTTTTCACAAACAAGGTTTCTTTAATTCTCCATTGAAGAATGACCTCGGAAATCTTCAACACATCCCAAACAATATCCATTGAAAGTTTAATTCTGAAAGGAAGACTGGATCAGCACTTTTCATGAAATGTGTTTCCGAAATGCGAAGTTTAAATTGACCAAAAAGCAATGATGAACATCCAGAGCTCTTCGTTGTTCCATAACCTACAGGATTCCAGAAAAGATTGTTAACCGTATTGGAGCTTTGACTTAATTTTTGCGCGATATGACTGCTTGACGATTCCTAGTCTTTTTTGCCACAGTTTACTTTTTTTCAAAACTAAACAGTCTTTTTTACATTGTGGGAGATTTTTACATTTTTTACATTACATTAAAGTGAAAGCCTTTCTGATAACTGCGAATCAGTTTCATGAAGCAAAAATGAATTTCAACGAAGAAACACGGGGTGGCTGTATCATTTTTGAACATAGGAAAATCGACCTCTTCTGAAAAAATAAGCACAAAATTTTTTAGTGTTTTCAACATGGATTTTTGTGTTGATATCTGAACTCGCCATGAAATTTGTCACATTTTCTATCTGGACAGTTTTTCAGAAACTCTATGAACTTTAAGTTTTCGAACAAATTTTAGGTGGCTGTATTATTATTGAACGCAGTGTATTCTGGCGTTGTTGTGGAACCAGGCAGCATTGCACCCTAATGATGCTCCACACTGCTCTTTTCGAAACCATTGAATTTAGTCTGACTGATATTCGACTTGCCCCTAAGCTAAATCTTTTGGCTTTTTCTCGATCTCAGTACTATTTATGGACCACATTGCGACTTCGGATTTAGGTTCTGCCCAACATGCTGCATGCTCAATACCTATAGCAGTTGACGCCCTGCCCCTTCGTCAACCCCTATCCATTTTAGCCCCGTTCTCCGAGACTTCTTGGAACCTTATGGATTTCGTGACAAACTCCGCCCACTTTGGTGCATGCCCCGCCCACCAGCAGTAGCTGACCTCCACTTCTCCCCACCTTTACCCACTTTTTCCCGTCTCCGGGACTTCTTGGAACCGAGTTATGAAGTTTTGTGGCAAACTCCGCCCACTTTGGCGCATGCCCCGCCACTAGCAGGTTGACCCCTTTCCTCCGCCAACCCTATACGCTTTTCTCCCAGTTCCCGAGACTTCTAGAAATCGAGATATGTAAGGCTTGTAACAAACTCCGCCCACTTTGATGTACGCTATGCTCAACATTGAAATTTTCTCCTCTCCCCAGCCTCTATCCACGTTTTTTCCGGCATGTCGTTGGTGACTTGAAGACCGAACGTGTTTGATAATAAAGCATAACGTGGGGAAAACTGTGTTTATCAAACCTCCAAACGGCAGTCTCTGAACAGTAAGGTTCCGCAGATGTTCACACGCTTCTGCCGAGTTCAGATACTCAGATATTGTTCTCTTTGGACTTTTTTCTTTTCGATAGGCTTTCTCCTAACAGAGATGAGTT
>MU871654.1:1171-18480 GCA_036418205.1 Ostertagia ostertagi
ATCATTTGCAACCGTCGTGCTCGCACTTTTCCAAAAATTTTGCGACCTCCCCCCACCACCACCATCAGGCTTGGCATGCTCACCGAAAACGACCCCTCTACCCCTACACCGACTGTTTATGTAGTATTTTGATTCTGAATCCCGTCGACGCACACAACATTGCCCACCTTTTGGCTGCTTTACCCTAATTTCATGAACTTTCGCCACTCGTCGAAAAACCCGTCGAATACAACCACTATCCACACTTTTCCCAGAGGTAGTTAACCTTGCTCCATCTCTGTGAGCGACCCAACTCCTTCCCCAAACCGCAAATGCGACCCCCTTGCTCGAGTAGTGCGAACGGACGGTTGATCCTGGTTGAGATGTAACAACGTGCCACTAGTGAATTCTTTGGAAAGTGGGAGGATCTGAGCGTAGCAAAAGGATGGTGCGGCTAAGATAGAAGCAACGAGTACAGGGATACTGACAGATGAGTATTCACAGAGAATTGGAGTCTCATTTTCGGAAACAGATTCAGAGCACTCAAAGTATAATAAATTTGCTGGAAAACTCGCCTCATTCCATTTGGTTTGTTTACTAGCTGGCAGTTTTTTTCAAATGCTAATAAGTTGGTAACGAAAAAACCCATATAATTAAAACGGAAAGCATATAATGAGTGTTACTCAACACTTACACGTACAGTGCTAATAATTTCGTCGTAGCAGATACAGCAAAACAAAAGCAAGTAGATATAGCAAAAAACAAGCCCAGAGGCAGACCCCCACCCGATGAAGACCCTCTCGTAAAGATGTACGGCCAGTGTGGCGCAGAAGAGCCCGAAGCAGAGCGACCTGGAAGATGTGCGACCTGCGTTTCTGGCGTGCCCGGGACGAATAGCGGTCGAAAAGAAAGAGGGAAGTAAGTATAGCTTAGAAAGTCAGAAGTAAACTATGTAGGGTTCCGGGGATGTGATGGATGAACGCAGAAAATACCAGGACAAGCGAAAGCGAAACGAGCAAGCGCACGTTTACGTCTTCCTATAGTATCTTCCCAATTCGAATCTTGATCCTTCTCTATGAATTTGATTTGTTCTGCTTACAGTTTTCGCTGCAGTCCGTGGTGCAAATGTTATCACGCGATGATGCCTTATGGGCCAGCATTTCGACTACCCGAAAAAGAGCTCCAGCCCAGAGCAATTCTATCTACTGCCCACGGCCCATACTAGGTTAAAATCCGTGAACGGTATACCATTTACAAATATCGGGGGATGGTGGTTAACTAGCTTTGTCCTGTAAAAATGCAGTCAGTCACTGACAAAGTGAAAAATATGACCTAAGGAAGACGCGTTGAAACCCTAAGACCAGAGGAAGGTGAAGTGTCTAACTTAAGAGACAAGAGGATAACAAAATGGTTCTGCTTCAGGTGCATTCACAGCATTCGCCGGCTCTGGAGTGGACATTTGCACGTTCTCTATCATCACGTTACTGTTCCGCGTATCCGAGAAAACGGCTACACCCACGTCTGTTGTGCTTATGGGTAATCAAACCATGTTTTTTTCTTGACTTGCGATCCTACTGATTTCATAGTTTTGAGAATACGGTAGGGAAAACCGAGCTAGATAGTGACTTTGATAGCCACTCCTATTCCGTAGCAAGCTTTTTTCGATAGCGAAGAAAAATAAATAGAGACCCTGGCAGATTTCCCCTTACTGACAAAAGTGATACCTTTTCCTGGTCTCGATTCAGATTCATCGTTGTCCAGTAAAGGAGCTTTTCACCAACAAGAATTCGTTTGGCAAAGAGATCTTCTTCCTCTCCTTGGCTACTGTGATGCTTTACGTCTTGGTCATTGCTTTTATCCTTTCACACACGTCCAGTTGCTCAACTGTCCACACTTAAGGAAGTGCTCTTGCCAGGAGTTCGGTTTCCAAATTATACAAATGGTCAGCGATGCCCTTCACTCAAAACTAGCGTCATTCAGGTTCAGTTGCTAGAATATGAGAAAACCCCGTCCGTCATCACAGCTCCCAGGTTTCACGATAGTTTTTGAGAAGCATAAGATCGAGAACACGGTGCTTTGAAACGTTCTCGGGATTCTGACTCAAACTCGAAAACCACGGAACACTTCTAGGAATCAACACAATGGTTTCGCGTGTAGGACTGGCGGGCAGTTCTGGCAAGGGGAAAAAAATGTTTTTTTCCCTTTTCCCCCCCAAGAACCCTTTTTTGCCCATGGAATACGCGCTGTCATGTACCAGTCGGCTGTCACCATCGGCACCTCTATGGAAGTTTCTTAGCGTTCTCATCTGCACAGAAAGGTGGGCGTTTTGATTTCTCGGTGCTTCTTCCTGTTATATGGCGGATAAAAATACCTATGAACAAAAATTAACTTGCTACGCCATCATTCAACCTTGACTACAGTTGGTACACACGTGTGCCGTCTGTAGTTAAATGCTACTACCACAATTTCAAGAGCTTCTTGAGACAGAGACGCCCGTTTGAAGGTCAAGTGCACGCAAATAAGAATTTTAGAATCCTTACTCCGAAAACGAGTTTCGTCCCTGTAAGGAGTACCCTGCGAAGATTTATTCAAAGCAACATTCGCGCCAGCCATTGTAACTCCCAAAAGTTTCACGTTTCAATATTCTTGAGGTTTGTGTTTGCAATATTGTAAAAATGTGAAATTGTAAATTATAGCTGATATGGCGATACGTATTCCAAAGTTTCTCATTTGGGCGGAGAAAGTGTGGCGTTTGAAGCACGGAGCAGGATTAAGCAGACCAGCAGAAGTCTCCTCCCAGTAGTGCGTATGATGGGCCTCCCCAGAACACTGAGTGCGCGACACACTATCGCGACCCAAAAGTCCGCGGTTGCCGTGGTAATGGCGCTAAGGCCTTGCTCGCCGCGCTGCCCGCGCTGCCAGCGTAATCCACCACGGCATACGTGGTCTCTGCGTCCTCTCGCGTACGACGTACTATCTCGCGTTCTCCCTCTCCTCGCAGCGCTGTGTCTCTCCGTCGTACTACGGCCGGCCTCCTAGGGAAATTTAGTGTTTTCTATGGTGCTTTTTGCTTTTTCTCCTCACTAATGTTCCTCATTGCACCCCTTGCCTAATGTTTGAACAAAATAACGCATCAATTCAATCCCGACTCGTGCCTTTAAGCGCGCGCTACCGATGTGTCGGGTCCGTGGCGAAACCCTGCGTATGTCATTCACATAGATGAAAGCCTTTGCTAGGAGTAGCAAGCACCACACAAACACACTGTTATCGTTTCTAACTTGTCTCTTAATGGAGAACTGCTGTTAGTGGGGGTCACATAGCTGATAAGCACCCCTGACCGTGCGCGTGCGAACCCACCCAGCCCCGGCCATCCTCCCGCCCGTCCATCCGACCCCACCGCGCCGCCCCGGCGGGGGCCCAGCCCACGTGGGCGCCCTGGCGTCAAATCGCTGCGCCGCACCACCCGTATGGTAATTTACACCATCGAAGCTGAGTTGGGGTGAAATGGTGCCCCGGTGGTGTAACTGGTAGCACAATTGCCCGGAAAGCAAGAGATCCGGGTACGAATCCCGGCTGGGGCGAAAGTTTTGCCCACAACTCAGCATTCTTGTGATAAGTGTTATGTTTATTTTTCAAAGTGACAGTCTAAGGCCCAAGGACGTAACGACGAAGACAAACATTTCACAAAAACAGGATTTGGATAGTGGGGTTCACTATGTAGGTGCTATGTGATCAGACAATTATAATAAAAGAAATAATTGAAAGGTCTCGATTGAGCGCTCCCTTTATAACTGGTCTACTTCAAAATTCCGATTAATGGGGGACGGAGAGGGTAGAGGCAAGAGTAACGCATGCGGAGACCAGGAAATCCAGTGGAGGGGGAGCTGGCAGAATCCAAGGCCTGAGACCGCACTTGCTAAGCGGCTCTCTGCCCAAAATATGACACATTTCAATTCCTCTAACATCTACGTATCAATTCAGTGGGTCGGGAAATTCTAGAAGGTCATCGCGGGACGAACCTTGACGCGGAAAGTCTCATTTCAGGTGCTTGCTGGATTCATCTATGTTCTGGAGGCCGCCGCTCTAGTAGGATTTCTATTCACAAAACCATCAGTTGTTCTCGGTATGCTCACATTTTCAACTGCCTTTGATTAATAACAGCTGTACCTTATCACTCCCTAGTTTCTTGGGCGTCGTCCATGGTTAGACGAAGACTTCACGAACCTTCAGCTAATTCGTCTCACTCGATTCTGTCATCTTTCAGTTCTGCAAGGAGCGTTCATAATTATCATGTCTTTTGCGTTTTTCACATTTATCGCTCAACTAGGACAACGTATCATCGGAGACGTGGACACGAAGGTGAGTTCAGAGTTACATAGAAATGTAGGAAAAGGGACTCAAAGAGGTGAAGGAGATTACTGAATGAAAATGAAGGCATGCTTGAGGAAAAGGAATTGCTGGTCTCCAATGAGATGGGAGAAGGGTAGTGCTCGAAAGTCCTAGTTGAAGCTTTTTTGACAACACTTTGAAGATGAGAAAGGAGCTAGGCTGAGCCGCTCCTCTGCGTCTCTAACGCTAAGGGGTTAAAGGCGGAGGCTACGATGAAAAGACAGCTAAATAGTAAATCAAGCTAGAAACGGTCAGTGATGCAGAGATGAAGAAAACTAAGAAAAATAACATGGAACCCGAGAAAAGAGACTTCTTTTGCTTATTGATCTGCGCGTTAGATGTGGCTCATCAGCGCTGACCTCACCAAAGCTAAACGGCGATAGCGGCGCGGGGAAGGCCATACTAGATTACCGGGGCATATCCTTCGCTGCGAATTGCGTGTCGGTCCGTACCCTTAGAGGGTCCACCTGTCTTGACACTGGATAGGCACTTCTTCGATCTCCGACCTTATCCCTTGACCTCATCAGAATCTTTCTTCGAAGCAGGATCAACTTCCATTGTGGCGACTTCAAAATTTTGCACTACGATCTCCACTCTTGCGAGGAGGTATCTATGCGATCTCTCATCACCACTAGCCCTTGTAGATGCCCTCTATACGACCCACCCTCACCCCCCCCCCCTCCATTACACGCCCTCAATACTATGGCTTTTATGGCTTGCAGTGGATTCTGAGACTACGCAGTAGAGAGGTGAGAGAGTGTGTGGGGAGGTGGGGATGAGTCCATGTGAGTAAACGAAAAATGTCAATATGACTCCCCTCTCCCTTTCTTACAACATGACCACTATATTTGCATCCAATCGACCCCCTCTACAATCCTCGAGAACATTCCCCTCCCATAATCCCAGTGCCGGAAAAAACTGAAACACCACCCCGCTATTCAAAAATTTCCACATCCATCATCATCATCAGAAATCCTATTCAAGAACTTCCCCCTTTGTTAGTACAATGAACGACTGACCCAGGCTGAAGCGGGTGCAGGCAGGAATAGCCTCGAATGTTGCGAAAAAAGATACCAAGAAGGGATGACCACGATGGGATTGTGTGTCCGCAGAAGTGAGCCTAGAGGAGGAGTTCCCGCCGCTCCGTCACTTCTCAACCGATGAAAGTGCCGTTCGATTTCGATTAACGAAGAAGGTTGTGATGATTGTGAACTTAAATACCGGTAATTTTCAAAAAAAAAAAAAGTAAACGGCGTCATGCATGTAAATGAGGTTTTCTCTCTCCTAATGTGAAACCCTACGCTGGAATAATATTGGGCTGATCCATAATTTTCTGGCCGAATTTCGACACTTTCATTTCATTGAGTTTTTTCTTTCTGGAGAATAACTGATCAACAATAACCACCGTCGCAATCGCTGATATGCATTCATTTGCTAGGCAGCGAATGGATGCATTCCTCTCAAAACGAGTGGAGCTATGGGATGAAGAGTTCGGAGAGGTCGTTTTTTGGGTGGTTGTATTCAGTGACCCCTTTCTCTCGAAGGTACTGCTTCAGGGCATCGAGAAGGGGGGGATAGTGCGATGAAGTAATGTTAGGGCTATACGATAGATGTGGTATCGCGATCGAGCCAGTTTCCCTCAGAAGGTGGCGAGTTATCTTCGCAATGTAAGGTCGGGCGTTCATCCGGAGGAAGGAGATTTTGAGACGTTTCGAATGGTTCTCTCGCACTGCTGCGGCCAACCTCGGGAGTTCCATGGTTATCTTCGCAGTGGTTGTCTATATAAGATGAAGCGGTTCTCAAAGTGGGATACCCGACCAATCCTACACAAATGGGGGTAATATTCTCTGACGAAAGAGGTCGGGTTTTGGGTGAGATGGTGGGTTCAGGCTGCGAGATAGCCATAAGGCGTGCCGCGTGTTGTTGTCGTAGTGGACTCATGACTCATCTCCACTGGTGACCGACTAGGGAAAGTCCAGGCTATGCCTGCGCAGAATGAAATTTCTGCAGATGGTCAGGTCTGCTTCTCGGTCATGGTCAGAGATGCATGCCGTTCCCATCGAAACTTCATTCTGCTACAGCCCGTTTCATTCAGACAGCTTGCGGTGGTGCATCGGCTGTGCCCAGGTATCTGCTACAAATCTCAGGTGGTAGCGTCCGGGTGAACTTCCGATTCACAGCGCAATGGATCCTCATCGAAAGTGACTGGGGGCTTAGGATGAGGTCAAACTTTGCAGCTTGTATCGCCTTTGCCGATGCTTTCAAGCCAATAGCCCAGTGCCCGATCAGTAGCAAAGACTGAGGCAAACACAGCGCTGGTCTTGCCTACTGCACTCCTTGCAAGGTTCTTCTTTAAATGATCGTTAAGCATAATCGCCTGCTTTGGTCGTTGATCCATTTCGATCCCTACTTACTTATTCCACTGCCCTTTGACCTTCTGGAACATCCTAGTTTAAGGTACTGATGCCTCCTTCAACATACTAACTTATTTCGTAATGACACTAATTTGACATGAAGAAAATTGATTCTGAAAAAATTCGGCCAGGAATTATGGATCAACCATAATAAAAAAGAGAATATATTCACCCGAAAATTCCATCCAAGTCAGAGAACAGAAGAAATTGGGGATAGCATAAGCAGTTGACGGGCAGCGTAGTCCTTTTACAGGGTGACTCAAACCTTTGATCACATTTGCTGCATCTACTGCTCTCCATCCAGCACCATTTCTCAAAACGAGCCCTGCTTCCGAACACTGTCTTCTTGCCCACTCGTGAAAATTGCCCGCGAACCACTGACAGCCAGAAGAATGAATCCAGCTTCCAATGAACAAGCAAAAGCCTCTACAACGCCGAATAAAAGCCAAAGACGTGGCTTATCCCAGAGGGGTCCCTTGTGGCCGAGCACATCCTTATTTTTTTGGAGTAACTGACCTAGTGGCTTCTCTCTCCTTCTTCCTCACTCAGGTGTGAATGCGGAAAAAACTCATTGTTTAGTTCACCGACAGCCTTATTTTTATGAGGACCGCACGAACAACATAAAATGAATGATGTATACGATTCAATTTCCTGCTGACTCGGCAAGACAGAGAGTGAGAATGCAGGAAGTGTCGATGTGGATGAAAAAGCTGTATATCCTACTTTCATCCTTACTTAAAAAGTAGAGGACAATGTGTCTGATTGCCTCAAAACATCCTACAGCAGTTCTTAATAGATTCGGCCATGTTGAGGCATCGTACGTTACCGTGCATAAATGAAGGGTAAAGATTAAGCAATCGCGGCGATTTGCTACTATTGCGGCGATGCGACACCATTGGCTTTTTTTATTTGCAGTGGATTCTGAGACTACGCAGTAGAGAGGTGAGAGAGTGTGTGGGGAGGTGGGGATGAGTCCATGTGAGTAAACGAAAAATGTCAATATGACTCCCCTCTCCCTTTCTTACAACATGACCACTATATTTGCATCCAATCGACCCCCTCTCTACAATCCTCGAGAACATTCCCCTCCCATAATCCCAATGCCGGAAAAAAACTGAAACACTCACCCCGCTATTCAAAAATTTCCACATCATCATCATTCATCAGAAATCCTATTCAAGAACTTCCCCCTCTGTTAGTACAATGAACGACTGACCCCAGGCTGAAGCGGGTGCAGGCAGGAATAGCCTCGAATGTTGCGAAAAAAGATACAAGAGCGGATGATCATGAATGGGAATGTTTGTGTGCCCAGAAGTGAGCCTAAGGAGAGGAGTCTCCCCCGCCCTGTCACTTCTCAACGATGAAAATGCCGTTCGATTGCGATTAACGAAGATAGGTTGTGATGATTGTGAACTTAAACCGGAATTTTCAAAAAAAAAAAAAGTAAACGGCGTCATGCATGTAAATGAGGTTTTCTCTCTCCTAATGTGAAACCCTACGCTGGAATAATATTGGGCTGATCCATAATTTTCTGGCCGAATTTCGACACTTTCATTTCATTGAGTTTTTTCTTTCTGGAGAATAACTGATCAACAATAACCACCGTCGCAATCGCTGATATGCATTCATTTGCTAGGCAGCGAATGGATGCATTCCTCTCAAAACGAGTGGAGCTATGGGATGAAGAGTTCGGAGAGGTCGTTTTTTGGGTGGTTGTATTCAGTGACCCCTTTCTCTCGAAGGTACTGCTTCAGGGCATCGAGAAGGGGGGGATAGTGCGATGAAGTAATGTTAGGGCTATACGATAGATGTGGTATCGCGATCGAGCCAGTTTCCCTCAGAAGGTGGCGAGTTATCTTCGCAATGTAAGGTCGGGCGTTCATCCGGAGGAAGGAGATTTTGAGACGTTTCGAATGGTTCTCTCGCACTGCTGCGGCCAACCTCGGGAGTTCCATGGTTATCTTCGCAGTGGTTGTCTATATAAGATGAAGCGGTTCTCAAAGTGGGATACCCGACCAATCCTACACAAATGGGGGTAATATTCTCTGACGAAAGAGGTCGGGTTTTGGGTGAGATGGTGGGTTCAGGCTGCGAGATAGCCATAAGGCGTGCCGCGTGTTGTTGTCGTAGTGGACTCATGACTCATCTCCACTGGTGACCGACTAGGGAAAGTCCAGGCTATGCCTGCGCAGAATGAAATTTCTGCAGATGGTCAGGTCTGCTTCTCGGTCATGGTCAGAGATGCATGCCGTTCCCATCGAAACTTCATTCTGCTACAGCCCGTTTCATTCAGACAGCTTGCGGTGGTGCATCGGCTGTGCCCAGGTATCTGCTACAAATCTCAGGTGGTAGCGTCCGGGTGAACTTCCGATTCACAGCGCAATGGATCCTCATCGAAAGTGACTGGGGGCTTAGGATGAGGTCAAACTTTGCAGCTTGTATCGCCTTTGCCGATGCTTTCAAGCCAATAGCCCAGTGCCCGATCAGTAGCAAAGACTGAGGCAAACACAGCGCTGGTCTTGCCTACTGCACTCCTTGCAAGGTTCTTCTTTAAATGATCGTTAAGCATAATCGCCTGCTTTGGTCGTTGATCCATTTCGATCCCTACTTACTTATTCCACTGCCCTTTGACCTTCTGGAACATCCTAGTTTAAGGTACTGATGCCTCCTTCAACATACTAACTTATTTCGTAATGACACTAATTTGACATGAAGAAAATTGATTCTGAAAAAATTCGGCCAGGAATTATGGATCAACCATAATAAAAAAGAGAATATATTCACCCGAAAATTCCATCCAAGTCAGAGAACAGAAGAAATTGGGGATAGCATAAGCAGTTGACGGGCAGCGTAGTCCTTTTACAGGGTGACTCAAACCTTTGATCACATTTGCTGCATCTACTGCTCTCCATCCAGCACCATTTCTCAAAACGAGCCCTGCTTCCGAACACTGTCTTCTTGCCCACTCGTGAAAATTGCCCGCGAACCACTGACAGCCAGAAGAATGAATCCAGCTTCCAATGAACAAGCAAAAGCCTCTACAACGCCGAATAAAAGCCAAAGACGTGGCTTATCCCAGAGGGGTCCCTTGTGGCCGAGCACATCCTTATTTTTTTGGAGTAACTGACCTAGTGGCTTCTCTCTCCTTCTTCCTCACTCAGGTGTGAATGCGGAAAAAACTCATTGTTTAGTTCACCGACAGCCTTATTTTTATGAGGACCGCACGAACAACATAAAATGAATGATGTATACGATTCAATTTCCTGCTGACTCGGCAAGACAGAGAGTGAGAATGCAGGAAGTGTCGATGTGGATGAAAAAGCTGTATATCCTACTTTCATCCTTACTTAAAAAGTAGAGGACAATGTGTCTGATGTGCTCAAAAACATCCTAAGCAGTGTCACTTTAATAGAGTCGTCATGTTGAAGCACGTATGTTTTCAGCATAAATAAAGGATAAAGGATGAGGCAATTGGCGTCGATTGCTACTGTTCGGGATGCGACACGCACTTCACTTCCATTCAGAATCGCAGTGACATTTTGAGTAGGATTCAACCTGTACCGTGATTTGAAGGTTCAACCGATGAACAACGTTCTTACCCGGCTAGACAAGACCAAAACCAATCAACCGATCTGAAGGAATGAAAAGCTTAATTGGCCCGAACGAAGTACGACCTCGAACTGGATTTTTGGACCGCGCGTATGGTTAGCAGCGCCACTTGCCAATACACCACTTCCGTGCCGTGGCTGGTAGCCAGTGTGGACAGCCAGCTCAAGTATGCCAAATTCGACACCTATAATACCAGATTAATGACCCCGAATGAACAAAAGGAATAATCGGCTTGGGCCAGAGTACCAACATGAAGTTGACAACGTCTCTTCTCATAGCCACACCCCACCCTCCACAAGTTCATAGCATAGGCGCGCAACTTATTCTTCAAACTGAATTTCTTTCGACAATTTCTAGCCACGATTTATGGGGCCTTCCACATCCCGCAATGCAACTGAGTTCTCTCTTGCTAACTAATACACATATTTCAGTCGTCAATAACGGCCACTGAAACGTCATCGGAGAAAACATTCTCGAAAACTTCTTCTGCTGTACTGGAACAATTGGAGAAGTATGAAACACCGTGAGAAGAAAGATCTCATTTTGTTCGCAGAATTATTGAAATAAGTGTCAAGTTTTTATGTCAACAATAATACAAACAATAACGTGCAACAACGACTCGCCAAAAACCACGGAAGAAAGTTTCGAAAAACAAAAAAGCCTTGAAAAATAATAAATATGGTTTAAGTTAGAAATGAGCACGCCATGAGGTCGCAATGTATTTGGTCTCTCAACAAGGCGCTCAACCTCCAAAAGATGAGGCTTTGCATGGGTTGCTCTGTAGCCGAGTGTAGCGTTCTTGCGATGACCTCGATCTCAGCAGCAACCCATATGGGGCGCAAGGCTGACCTCAGCATAAGTGGCCAAAAGTCAAAAGTATCAAAATTAGCGAAACCCTACCAGACAGACGATGACAAGAAAACAATAATGACGAAATAGAAAATTGAAAAATCAGCAAGCAGTCAGAAATAGGACACAATCATCAGCGAAACCAGGTAGCACCAAACAAATTCAACGCTAAATTTATGCTCATGAACATGGCCGTGACACAAAAATACGAGAAGAAGAAGGAGCGACGATTTTCAAGCAATATTTTCAGTAGCTTGAAAGTATTCACGACGTCACTACTGAGGATAAAATCGTTCGTGTCCGGAAAAACCGACAACATATCGTCGTCCTTTGTACACCGACTACTGCAGAGAGGTTGTCAATCAACACTTCAAGATGTATAGAAGTAAGTGCTTGGTTCCTTAACCCAACTGCCGCTATATTAGCAAGCGAAAAAGACATACCCCCCTTCGGTCACCTTGTTACATTACAGGGCGACCATAAAAGAATGAAAGTCTCCTGATCGGGCTGTTGTAGGGACTTTCCCACCCCTACTTCAAAGTCCCCAGAGCTTCCTCCTAAACCGATGAGGGTATAGTAGCCGACTTAGCTACGGTATGGCACGATACAAAATGATCCACAGGAACGCGACCTGTAGTGGTTTATAAGCTAAAAACTGCAACTCGGTGGAAGTTGTGGCTAGTTACGCTATGTGCAGAACCAGTCCCCTATTTAGGCCCAATTGAAAGCTCTCACCCAGGAAGGTCAAATGGATTTGTGTCACATCGGTTTTATAGAAATCCGATGTTCTTTTTTCGAGTTCGAAAATTTCTATGACAAAAGGAGAACTCGAGGCGGCACTTCTACAGCCGGTAAATAACCCTGTTTCGAAGAGCTCAGATGCCCCAAACTCAATTCTAAAAACCAGATGGAGCAGCAGCAAATCTCATCCCAAACTCAAACACTAGTCAGGAAATCAATTCAAAATCAGGAATGTTCGAGAAATATCATAAAGGAAAGGTAAGCAGAGGTTAGACAGATGGTGGCTGGTCTGGATCTTCAAAAAGTACTTCGACCTTCCCATGTCGGTTTCAAAGCCCTTTAGTCCAAAGTCAATACCGTTTCGTCACGATATTCACACCCTTCCAGATCAAGTTAACATACAAGATCTCAAATCATGCAGTTCTGCAGTGGAACGGCAAGAGAACGTAGATGAAAGATCTACTGGGAACGCGCACAGCACACGCGTTAGTTCGCCGGTGGTGCCCGATGTGCTGTCGCGTCTGTCTTTGTATTGATCACTTGTCCACGTGTGTATGCGCTGTGTGTGTGCGTGTGTGTGCTCGTCTGTGCCCTGTCAATCGGCCGTGTGTCTCTTCATCGATTCGACCAACAGACACACCACACTCTATTACAGCAACGCAAAGACACAACCCTTTTCCCGTTCTGCCGCGCGATTTCCCCTGCTCTATACCGAAATACGGGCTGCACCGCCCCACCAATTCACGTTCTAACAATGAACCACTCAGACATGTGAAGCCCGTTTTCGCACTCAAATAGCAGGGTGATGTTTAGCCGCCTGAGAAATTGAATACTAAGCAATTCAAGTCTCCATTTTAGGTTTAAGGCTTTAAGCGAGGTACTGGAAGGGGTAGGGCCATACCTCCCGTGGTGATGAGAAGCCAGGAACCAATTTCAAATGGATTTGTCGCTACAAAGACCCCTGCGGATTTCGCTCTTATGGCTGAACTAATTGAATGCAGCACAGTAATCGGAACGCCCCATGTCCCAAAGGCAGAGTGACCAACCCGGACTATCTGGGGTCACAAATCATAAATGCCTACTTGTCCACGCATTTGAGCAAATCTGTAAACTCTCGGCAACCAGTTGTTCGAGGACCTGGAAATAGGGAATAATGACGAACATTCCACACCATTCAGATGATTCCTCGCGGAGTTCCTAGTTTTCAGCATACATTCTTGCAGCTTTATGACGAACTTGCTTACTTAAAGCTGGATGATTCAACTGTCATGTTTATTATTTCTGTGATACGAATAAATAAAGGATAAAGGATAAAGCATTTGCCGTTGATCAATCCCTTTTTGGGATGCGGCACGCATTCTACTTCCATTTGTACATTCGTAGTGGCGTTTGAATGCGATGTGGCCTATACAATGACTTGCGGGGGCCAGCCGATGTACAAGTCAGTGTTTTTATCCTCCCAGACAAGTCTGGTACCAATTAACCGACCCCGGAGGGATGGAAGGCTTGGTTGGCCCGGGCGACTCACGACCCAGGATTTGATCCCCGGACCGCTCGCGTGGTAAGCGTGCCACTTGCCACTACACCACTTCCGCCCTAATGTAGGACAATACTATCAAAAATGAGGGAAGAAGTCTTTCATACCCTCTAAAATGCAAAATTTATTTTTTACACAGTACTGATGCCAGACACCCGCCTTTCACTAACTGACGATTCTTTTCACAAAGATACCTGATCGGAATGAACCACGGAATTATCACACTCCTCCATCAAAGTTTTTGGAAAACTGTACTGTAGGTTCTAACGATAAGATTCAGTCTACCTTCGGCTAATATGCAGTTAGCTGCCTAGAGGATCCCACACGAAAAACTTATTTATTCCATCTCCGTATAAGTGTGTTGCGCAAGCATAGTAGACCATTTGCAAACTTCAACAGGCACAAAAATGGAATTGTGAACAACTCTTGGAAAAGATCATCTCCTGGACAGCCGCTGGTAGAAAGGGCGGGCAAAAATAGGGTCAAAATGAAGAATGTCATGAATACGGTAAGGTGTGAGGTTTTGAGAAAACTTGGCATGGAACTCTAATGTTTCCTCGTTCAATGCGTGCTATTTTCCACCATCAACATTTTTTTCGGCAAAATTCAAATCGTTTGAAATCTTCGTGGTAAATCTGATTTTTTTATCGAAGTGAACGTTAGTTTTTTGTTTGGCTGTCGTTGTGAAATATGTAGAAAACTTGGAGTACCGAATTTGCTAAGATTGTTGGAGGAATGGAGGGGAGCGTCGCCGCCGCTGGGCGTGGCAGAGTAGGCAGTAAGAATCCGTGAACCAGGGGAATAACATCAGTTCAGACGAGAGGTGGGAAGGGGGGGGGGGATGCATGCGACGAGTTGACAGTTTTTTGGCTTGTGAAAAAGTTCGAATATGAAAGTTACCATGACCTTGACCGGTCAATGACACACAGTTTGCTGTAGCGCCCCGCCATAGCCACGAATGCTGGATCCGTGTTTCCGCGTATGATGCCTCCAAAACACTTATTCAGATGAAGTCGTGCTCGGAAGCAATGATTATATCCAGTGCGTGACCGAACGGCTGAGAATATCACAGTCTGCGCGTAAAATAGATATAGAGAATCAAGTGCGCGACAATGGTGCTAGGGCGGTACAAGTGAGTAGTTACGCTTAATATGAGCTATATGGACGACGAGATACCTTGTGCACTCCTATGATACGGACAACACGACGTGGCCGTTTTCCAAGGGGTTAATCAGTGGTTTACACAGTGCCCTTTTTCCCCACTTCCAGTCATCTCGGTGTCTACAATTTTATTTTCGACTGCCGTTACCCGACCTATTTGGTCTCGGGTTGTTGCTGTGTTTTACACGAGCAATTGAGTGCAAATTCTCAAGGTATAGAAGTAAGCTAGCTCCGAGCTGTAAGCATATGATAATACAATATACTACGGTTATCCACGTAAACCATGATTATTTTCAGTGAGAAACAACAAAAACGTGTACCTCTCTTTGCAGAACGCATTGATGTGCGGCGAGAACGAACTTTCTACGCACAAGAATGTGTCTCTTCAGACATCTACAACGAATAATATGAAGAGGAAATTAAGCAATAGCAAAAGGACACTGGCAGTTATACAAGTTACCTTGGTCAAATCACTGTTGGTAACTGGCGCTAAGCTAATCACTAAGCCGTCAGCATCTATGAGGCACGGCAAATTTGGGAGATCCAGCACAAGATTGAGGTATCTGAAAAGTGGCACAGAGTTTTCGAGAGTTCAGTAAGTAACTGGTGATGCAAGAATCAGAAAGCATCAGCAGCGAAATTTGAAAGCGTCCCTAACGCGGTCTCATACAATCTTGCCCACCGAATCACCGAATTGAAAACATGAACAAAGTCATCAAAGCGATCACTAATCACCCTCACCACATTCACCATTTGATCACTAAATTCAGGGCAAGAAATGGATGGCCAAAAAATCGTTACCACTGCCAAGTGTGGTTCGAAGATAGATGTTGGGGTCACGCTGAGCATGGACGTAATTAATAAGTAGGTGTCAGCACTTAATGGAGCAGCAGTTCTCTCAGGCGAGAAAGTGGAGCGCGATTTTCGCTGCAGAAGACTCCAAAGGTTTTCCATTGCTTTCTGTGTCCCAAGGTGGGATGCGCTTTCTCCAACAAAATTGTCGTGAGGAGAAAGAGGTGCTCGCAAGCTTACTGTAGTGTCATATCCGCAAGCATGCTGGAAGCAACTTATCCACGCGTCTTCTATCGAGTGCGGCTGTCAAGTCCGTAGGCGTGTTATTGACGGATTTTCCGTTTTTGTTTTTCGCAACCGGCGCCTTATTTGGCACCCTCACATCAACTGTGATACCAACCCAATCTTATAGAATCCCCCAACCAACCCCCCCCCCATTCCGAAAGGAAATATGATTAATGGCGAAATGCTGTGTCCTATTTTGCTGCTTGAAAAACTACGCAGTCACAGCAAGAAAAAATAAGGAGAGAGCACAATTAAAGAAAACACGGCCACCCTACTGAAAAAAGGCCGGTAGACACATTTACGACGCATCTTCCTGGAGTGTGATCGTTGGCTTACTTGGACAACTTGAGAAGAGTACAAGTATAGTACAAGCAAGCATAAGCATAGAGTATGCCATGGTAGATGTATTTTTGATCCTGACGCTTGTTCCTGTTTTTGTTGTATGAAGAAGCATTTTTCGCTACTCTGGCAGCGGTCACAGGCGTGAGCTATGAATGGGAGGAAATATGCACATATATGAAGAGGAAAGATACAGATACAGTCAGCGTCTGACTCCATGGATTATTGAACGTTTTGTTACCAGGCCGCTAGAAAGCAGAAGGACATCTGTTGACTTCCAAATTTACTCACTTTTCCAAAGAATGCTCGTCTCATCGAAAAAAAAAGACTGGTAAAAAAAATGCCAAAGACGAACCGATGCAAAGGATTCAGGGTGTTGCGTTTTGTTCGCCTTCGGGCCAAATCGGCATCTCTGTGCAGGGCCTCAATCAGTTCACGAGCACTAACTGGCTTCTTCTTGTGCAGGGCAGTGATCTGAAAATTGAACTTCAAGGAAAGTGGAACGTCGGTCACAAGATGAGAACAGATTTCGTGAAGGAAAAAAAAGCGTTATTATGCGCAATGGAAGGATGAAGCATTTGGAGTTTATCTACTCCTCGTGATTGCGCCGTGCATTCGACCGAGATTTATAGATACAACAATGGCGATTGTGCTTCCATAAATACTAAACTGAGCCGATGCACACTCAACGTTTTATGCCTTGAGAACTCTGCACCTGATCGTTCCTGGGGATGTGGGAAGTATGTATGATCAGCTGAGAGAGGCTCGATCCATTGTTTTATTACTGAACGGGTTGTTAGCCTTGGTGGGGCTTAATATGAAATTTGATCGCTTTTAAATTCCATCAAGACTTTAAAATAGGTGATCGAAAGAAAAAAATTTATACATTCATCCGAACATCCTTAGCTTTACTCCCAAAAATTGCCCACATCACCTAACCTGAGTTTGTCCCGACCCCTTCGCAACATGCTTACAATTACTTATAATGAGCACTTCGTTTTTTTTTTCGCCATTCACTCAATTATACATTCCTAATCAGTGCTGAAGTGTGGTAGCGCATTTACCCGCACAAACGGTGGAATTGAGCTATGAAGACAGCGATTCAGCCGAAGCTTCAGGCCGTTTCAATAAAAAGCTTCATATCACCGATCGCTGCGAGAGCTGCGATAGGTACAATAACTAAACAACTTACTATGCCGAGGTTGCAAGACGAG
>MU871655.1:5750-21410 GCA_036418205.1 Ostertagia ostertagi
GCCGAGTGGAAAATATAAAAAGAAGAAACAACGCCGATGACTTCCCCCTCTAGATAAGGGAGGGGATGTGACCGAACGAGCTTATTGAACTAGGGTGCTAAGCCGGCAAAGATTGTTGGTTCCATGCCAGCACGAAATCCATTGCAGTATATGCACACTTACCAACAAAACATACACTGCGTTCAATAATGATACAGCCACCTAAAATTTGTTCGAAAACTTAAAGTTCATAGAGTTTCTGAAAAACTGTCCAGATAGAAAATGTGACAAATTTCATGGCGAGTTCAGATATCAACACAAAAATCCATGTCGAAAACACTAAAAAATTTTGTGCTTTTTTTCAGAAGAGGTCGATTTTCCTATGTTCAAAAATGATACAGCCACCCCGTGTTTCTTTATTCGTTCTCACAAGATAAAAAAGACAGTTGGCTTTGAAAAAGGGTAAATTGTAGCAAAAAAGGACCAGGAATCGTCAAGCAGTCATATTGCGCAAAAATTGAGTCAAAGCTCCAATACGGTTAACAATCTTTCTGGAATCCTGTAGGTTATGGAACAACGAAGAGCTCTGGATGTTCATCATTGCTTTTTGGTCAATTTAAACTTCGCATTTTGGGGAAACATTTCAATTTCATCGAACAGTGCCCGGAATTCCAGTCTTCTTTCAGAATTAAACATTCAATTTTGGGATGTGTTGAAGATTTCCGAGGTCATTCTTCAATGGAGAATTAAAGAAACCTTGTTTGTGAAAAGAAATTCTCTCGAAAACTGAGACATTTTTTGCTCGAAAGTGTAGCCACGTCCACTGGAGCAAGATCAGTTCTTTTGTCTGTTATGTCTTACTTTCTGTCTGCGTTTCTCTCAATGTTTTTCGCTTCATAGGAGTTCTGAAAGGAAACACCTTTAAAGGAAGTGGTCACGATAATTCTCATAGGGACGATAAGGAAAGCTGTGTACTGGAGTGGATAGGGGTCCTGCCCAATGTTAGAACACGTGAAGTTTCAGTGGCAGTGGCGCCTTATCAACGGAGTGATAAGGCGCCGAAATCCACGCGATAAGAGCGTGCTAGATATGATACCGTTATCGTTATCGTCCCGTTTTCATTCTGGAGTGCACCTCTTATCAAGCAGCCGCACCTTCTTATCTCATCGTATCATATCTTCCATGGGCTTACACTCGTCCAACAATTACTGCCTCACACCTTATCGATTGATAACGCGAGGGTAGCAAATCCAGCGTGGAAGCCAGCGTGATCGCTTCCTTTAAGGATGCGAATAACTTCGATAGAATGTATGCTAAGATACAACAAACAAAAGAGCTGATCTTGCTCCAGTGGGCGTGGCTACACTTTCGAGCAGAAGAATGTTTGTTTTCGAGAGAATTTCTTTTCACAAACAAGGTTTCTTTGATTCTCCATTGAAGCGTGACCTCGGAAATCTCTTCAACACATCCCAAACAATATCCATTGAATTTTAATTCTGAAAGAAAACTGGAATTCCGGGCGGGCACTGTTCGATGAAACTTGAAATGTTTCCTCCAAAATGCGAAGTTTAAATTTGACAAAAAACACATGATGAACATCCAGAGCAAATCGTTGTTTCCAATAACCTAACAGGAAGCCTAATTGATTGTTAAAGGCAAAAGTCGGGCTCAATAAGGGGGTATTATGGCGATTGAAACTGAGTATAGAGATGCGAAGTGGAACGACAGTGGAGAAAAAACTGAGAAAAACCGTCGACAAGGCCGTTAACAAAACCCTCTTTCCCACTAGCAGTGAAGGAGGCTGGCTTGGGGAAAGAGGCACGTACAAACAAGTTTTCTGGAGATGTCAGTCGTTCTATCGGTTGATACGGCAATCAACCTAGCTGATTTCACACGTTATGCCAGCCACGCACCACTTCCGGAGGTGGGCGGTCCTGGATTGACCAGGCGGCCCTGGATTGAAACCGAACGCCCCGGGGCCTTAACGGGGTTTTTCAAGGTGGGAAGTTGCTGCAATGTGTGCAGCTACCCACATACAACCTCCAGGCACGGGAATTACTTCTCTAGCGTGCCTGAGCCCGACCTTTGCCTTTAAAGGAAGCGATCACGCTGGCTTCCACGCTGGATTTGCTACCCTCGCGTTATCAATCGATAAGGTGTGAGGCAGTAATTGTTGGACGAGTGTAAGCCATGGAAGATATGATACGATGAGATAAGAAGGTGCGGCTGCTTGATAAGAGGTGCACTCCAGAATGAAAACGGGACGATAACGATAACGGTATCATATCTAGCACGCTCTTATCGCACCCCTTTCCACATCGATAAGTCTTGGTTTTTGCTGAACGGAAGTGGATTCCTTATCACTCCGTTGATAAGGCGCCACTGCCACTGAAACTTCACGTGTTGTAACACTGGGCAGGACCTCTATCCACTCCAATACATAGCTTCCCTTATCGTTCCCATGAAAATTATCGTGACCACTTCCTTTAAGCCATATTTGGAGCCTTGACTCAATTTTTCGCCAACATGACTGCAATGACGATTCCTGGCCCTTTTTTGCTACAGTTTACCTTTTTCAAAGCCCACTGCCTTTTTTTCTCTTGTGGGAACATTAAGGTGAAAGCCTGATAACTGCGAATCAGTTTCATGAAGCAAAAATGAATTTCAACGAAGAAACACGGGGTGGCTGTATCATTTTTGAACATAGGAAAATCGACCTCTTCTGAAAAAATAGCACAAAATTTTTTAGTGTTTCGAACATGGATTTTTGTGTTGATATCTGAACTCGCCATGAAATTTGTCACATTTTCTATCTGGACAGTTTTCAGAAACTCTATGAACTTTAAGTTTTCGAACAAATTTTAGGTGGCTGTATCATTATTGAACGCAGTGTATGTTGCAAATACAAGGAAGAAAATTTTGAAACGATCTTGCCATGGAAAACAATCAAGAAGCGTTGCAGCAATTCCAAAGAGGCCACTGATTTTACGCCAATCGCGTACGCTGCACGCGGGCAGTACACAAATCGCGCCAAGGACTTCGCAGCACATTCACACGATCACCACGGCAGCAAATGCAGCGTGCGAGAAGACGCACAGCTATTTCGACTCCTCTTAGCGGCTTCCAGGACACGTTTCTGCTTCACCGACACTTCAGATGTTCTCGATTAGGGCTCACATCTTTTCATTTCATTTGCTAACGAAAATATAACCCATCTGAGGATGTTGCCTTAACTTTTGAAGAAGTTTTCATTTACGTACCCGACTTCATAAAATTGCATTATTCTCCTTACTAGTTTGGGTGCGCACACGCGGTCGCGTGCATCATACGGGGCTGCAGTTATATAAAAGGGTACAAACAATTTTTTTTTTGATTTTAGCTTTCTGCTTTGCCCGGCACATCTGTTTATACCTACTATCAGATCAAACAATGTTTTCCATTCCCTGCAACGTCCTGTTTCAAACAGAACTGATAAAAAGAAAGTACTGTCTCCATCAAATGAAAAGTAATAATCGATTGTAGAGTTCCACATTTCTTGGCTTCGTATAGCATACAAAACTATGCAATATATACGAAGACACATCACTTGTCGAGAGATTTTATTATAACAAAAAAACGTCACAAATTTTCAATAATGGGATGGTCCTCCAATAATCATAAGGAACACAATAATACGTTTTGGAATGCTGGTAGCCAAATTAGCTATTACAGTAGGATCGAAATTCGTCTGGCGCCGATGATCGACGTTTTCAGCTCTTTCGGCTGTTCCATTTTGCTTTACTTTGCTGTGGAACTTTATAACAATTAAGGCCCAATGATTCTCTATTGGAATCTGATTCAGATAACATGGTGGCCACCAGATAACTGCCACATTTTTTCCTGCAATTCCATCTGGCGTGGAAGGACCGGCATGGACAGCCGCGTTATCGTGCGTAAAAATCAAGGATAGAGGGGATCCTTGTCGAAAAAATGGTAAACTCGCTTCAAAGAACTTCACGATACCCTATGGAATCTTTGTGAAAGGAAACAAAAGCGAGCTCTAGCTAGTCGTTCAAAGGTGCCTCAAACCATAAGGGATTCACCGCCGAAATTACGTTACATTGAAACCATCTGCGATTTTCACGCGATCCTCCTGTACCCTCTTTTTCTATCAGATCCACCTAGAATAAACTTTTCCACGTCGATCTCAGATCACCTGTAGCATGAAACAAGGAGGTAGAGTCCAAGATCGCGAAGGGTCTTAACAGCCACACCTTCGTTCATTAAGTTGAGCCCTTTTCCACGGAGAAATGGAGACTTGCGATCTTGTAGCGCTCAAATAATCTTGGAACGCTCTTCATCAATCCGTTGAAGATGTTATTGCTCTGCTGGCTTACTCACCACACGGTGGTTTTGCTCACGGAAGGCCGCATTTCAGCACGGACTTTGTTCGGACTCCTTGTATAATTCGAGAGAAGACGCCCAATTCCTCCTAAATTTTGAAGGAAACGCAGTCTTTATTTACCTAAGCTACTCTTCACTGACCAGGATTTCGCACATAGTCGCTTATGCAGTATGAGCCGGCCGACATGGGAGGAAATTCTGCTCCTCAGCCATCCCACTTCAGTAAGTGCTCTGGCTTGAGCTTGTTACTGGGAAGAGAGGCGAGTAACACGAGGTATGGTAAACTCGATGTCGACTGAGCTCACATATATTCCCCGCTTCCCTGATTCCCTTCACGGATCGTGAGAAATGGAAACTTTTTATGAGTGGCCCGATATTCATGAAACGGTGAAAATTCGTTCTAAAAAGTTAATTGGGTTACTTGAGGGGGGAACTTTGTCAGAAAAACACTATGAAGGTTTTCCGTGATGAGGAATCTAATGGTGATAGCAGCATTTTCCAAAAAATGCACAGCAACTTTGGGGTAGCAAAAATTTAGGGTGGACCTATATATTATGAAACGCAGTATATATATATATATATATATATATATATATATATATATATATATATATATATATATATATATATATATATATATATATATATATATATATATATATATATATATATATATATATATATATATATATATATATATATTATATATTTGCAAAGGTTCTGCATCCATGTAAGGGATCGAACGCATAGTCTAATCAGTCACTAAGAACATCTTAAGTGCCGCTGGTGGCCTTTGCGAACAACTCTAACATGTTGACGACATTGTGCAGCGCATGCGCTGCGCATACAAAATATTAATTCAATTTGCGCATGCGCTACTTCTTTTCTAACCAGTTTAGCTCCGCCCGCTACCGCGCGCATGACACGGAAGCCTCTGACAAAACTGACAATCGGTGAAGCTTTGGGTTTCACCGCTTAACTATAGCTGCTTCGTTAAATGCATTACTGTCCGTTGCCCATCTTGGCTGTATCTCACTGTTTGATAAGCGCAGTGAAGTGCACAGCTAAAGTGATGTATGTAAACAACCACCATGCATCGAGAATCGAGGAAATTTAGCGGTCGAATAATTTTTGGTAATCTCAAGACGGAATGCCCAGTATTCACTATCAAATTTATTAGAGCATCCCATTCATCCTCAAGAACTCTAGAAGGTGTAGCGGTTGAAAGGTGTTTGAATTTACAATTATAACGCTAATGAAATGATAATGGAATGAAATGCATTATCTGCAATCTGGTTTCAAGTAATCTCTACGTTCGTACGCATATCGTAATTATCAGTCCTCATCTGTCGTTATCACTTTGTTGACCCCCACCAAATATGTTCCCGTCCCACCCCCATATCATGTCCCAAAATCAGCTCCTGACGACTGCTGCGAAGCGCACTATGAATTTTGTGAAAATTGTGTTTCAGCGCCTCTTATCTGCTCATATCAGTCGTTATCACTTTGTGACCCCCACAAATATGTTCCCGCCCACCCCCTATATCATATCTTGAAACCAACTCCTGACGACCACTGGTGCCCGAGCTATGAATTTCGCGACACTTGCGTTCTAGCGCCTTTTATCAGCCCTTATCAGTTGTGATCACTTTCTTTACCCCACCAAATATGTTCCCGTCCCACCCCTATATCATATCTTGAAACCAACTCCTGACGACCACTGGTGCCCGAGCTATGAATTTCCGGTCAGACAGACAAACACACACACACAGACACACACACAACCGCTTAGCCGATTATATATAGTAGGATTTTTGCATCTATTCTATAGACCACACCATAATATGACTAGACACGGCGAGGTTCATCGAATGGTTGAATATGCTCCTTTTTAGCGAAGGTTTTCTAAGTCCTACGAATTTCCCAATTGTGTTCATTCCTAGTTTTCTTTATATTCTGACAACCTTGGTCATAAAAAAGAGTAGTAGAAGTAAGTACAGACCTACATAGCAAGATATATGTTTTTAGTGGAGCAACCGCGTCAAAAATAATTTTGAGGTTCACTGCAGCAAAAGCAACTGAAACTTGCCTTTCATTGCCAGAAAACGTCAATTCGATCTTTTACAGTTGTTCCTTCTGATAAGTTTGACACATCGAATATCATTCGAAACATTTTGTTGCATCCGAGTTTTGCGTATTTAAAGCTCAAAATTCACGGATTTGATGTGAGGCGGCGGCGCCTGCAAAATCGCCGTGGTCCCACGCGGCGCAAAAACCCAAAACGCGCGTTGTCGTCAACGTGTTAAAGGACGTAGTCGCGATAGTTCCTATAGAGACGAATGGAAAGTTACGTAGTGGATTAGGTAGGGGTTCTACTCAAAGGATAGATAGATGACGTTCAGTGGCAGTTGCGCCTTATTAGCGGCGTGATTGGGCGTCGAAACCCACCTACGGGTAGCACATACACCTATGCGGTGTGGAAGGGGTTGCAGTGGCTGCGTTGTGGACATGATATCGGTACAGCTATCGTCCAATATTCATTAAAATATTAATGTATAATTATTCTATTCTACTAATATATTATTAGTGATATTATTCTAGGTATAACCCACCTCGAAGTCAACGTGATCGCTTCCTCAAAGAAAGATTAGTACTTTGAACCGTATCTTTTTAGTGATTATAAGTGCTGACTTTGTACTAAGATGCATTGCTTTGAAAGCGGATGTCAGAAACCCAAAATTACTTTCAGGATGAACTAATACTAAAACGACACATTTCCGTCTAGTATATTATTTTACCAGGTTTGCTCCGCCCGCTATCGCGCGCATCACAGGGTAGGGAGGAACCACGGAATAGCAGCATGACGTACTCCATTAACCACCTCACTATTGAATGTGTTATACCTCCTTATACCCCTTCTCTCCGGCGCATGGCAGCACCATGTTCTCCCTCCCTTTCTCCTCTCCCCTCCCCTTCTGTTTCACCCCCCTCCCCTCTACCGCCCGCCGACTCCGGCTGCCCCGGCAGCACATGTAGAATGAGGCTGAGTGTGCTCGTTCGGTGTTTTTGTAGCCATTGTGGGTGTTATCACAATCACCACATCAGGTTAGAAATACGTCAACATGAATATAGACCTTACTCTTAAAAACGGTCGTTCTCTCTCAGTCTCTCCTCCCCACCTCCCCTCCTTATACCCTCCTCTCCGGCGCATGACAGCGCCATGTTCTCCCTTTCTCCTCTCCCCTTCCCTCCCTCTTTCTCTCCCCTCCCTTCCAGCCTCCCCTTTCTTGCCCCCTTCCCTCTACCCCCTCCACCCTCCCCCCCCCCCGCTCATCCGGCTGCCACGGCAGCACCATGTAGAATGAGACTGAGTGTGCTCGATCGGTGTTTATATAGCCGCTGTGGGTGTTATCATGATCATGACATCAACATTTCGAAGTGTTTCCCTTCGCACTCCACGCACACACCGACAAACCGACACACCAAACTTCTGGTTTATATAATGAAGTGATGGTCACGGGAGTCCATTATTAGAGTGCTTAAAGGCATTACAATTACAATAGATTCTGAAGGTTCAGTGGGCGTGAGGGTGCTCAGTGAGCCAATGGAGAAAAAGCAGAGAGATCCGTCAAGAATACGCAAATCAGTACCCCCACCCCCTCTTAGCTGCACGTCTATTTTTGACCATGAATGTGCGGCGGCAAAGAAAGAATTTGCTCGGAAGTGTTAATAGTCACCATCATACCAACATAGTGTTTTGATTGATAAGGCATTACATAGGCATGTGAGAAGACACGTTATCTATTTTATAAAGCGCTAACTTTGTGTGTCAGTTTGTATGTCTGTATGTGTATGTATGTATGTATGTATGTATGTATGTATGTATGTATGTATGTATGTATGTATGTATGTATGTATGTATGTATGTATGTATGTATGTATGTATGTATGTATGTATGTATGTATGTATGTATGTATGTATGTATGTATGTATGTATGTATGTATGTATGTATGTATGTATGTATGTATGTATGTATGTATGTATGTATGTATGTATGTATGTATGTATGTATGTATGTATGTATGTATGTATGTATGTATGTATGTATGTATGTATGTATGTATGGTGTAAACTCACTCGATGATAAGATCGCGTTTGTTGCTGCCCGGAACAATGACGCGTCGAGTGAGGCTAAAAACGGGCCCCTCTTGGACAAGTCCACTTCCGGCAGTGGACTACCGCCAGTTTTGGCTAGGCGGTGAGGGGAATGTCCAGGCCATCAACATCTATGAGTGAAGTCGAAGAAATTGTACCCTCAGTACCCCGTGCAGCCAAGGCCTTCCAGCAGAGAGGGCGGACACGCCCCCCGCTAGACGGCGCGGAGAATCTCAAGCCTGGCCGAACTCGATCTGCCCAATTTGTTTCTTAAATATTTGTACGATAAACACTCGAGGATTGGTAAATGATGCCGGAATTGATCAGCTGATATCAGAATTGGAAAGGAATGCTGTAGATGTCGCATGTGTTTCAGGAAACGCTCAGAAATGAATCTGGAACATGGAAATGGCATACGGGCCATGAAGTTATACTAGGAGCCGGTACGAGGAATGGAAAAATTGGCGGAGTCGGATTCGTCGTGGCGCCGCACTTGGTTCCGAGAATAGCCTGCTGCGAAGTCTTTTCTGAGAGAATTGCGATGCTTGTGATTGAGTTAGGAAGAGCTAGCAAGATGAAAATACTGTCAGTTTATGCACCTACCGGAGCCTATGATGACGATGCTGTTGAAGAGTTTTACCGATGTCGGCCTGATTAAGTAGCATTAACAGATCCCAAGACGGAAAATATGTAATATGTGCTGGAGACTATAACGCTCACTTGGGACCAGGCGGACATGGAGAAAAAAATTTCGTTGGACCATATGGTATTCCAGGACGAAACAATCGTGGAGAAGCGTTAGCCCAGTTCAGCGAAAGATGTCGCTTATCGGTGGCGAATACATACTTCCAGAAACGTCAAGGACGCCGATGGACTTTCCACACCCCAAACAGAACGACGTTTCATGAAATCGACTTCTTTTTAACGAATTGCCTCTACGACTTTTCCATAATGTTTCAGTCATTTCTGAAGCCACATTTCAATATCGGCTCTGATCACCGTATGGTTCGAGCAACGATTGTAGTGAAACTAAAGGAAGAACGGAAAAGATTAGCAGCATATCACTCGAGAAGAACTAGATATGAACTATCCGATGAAATGCTTGAAGCGCTTGCTGCCACCACAGATTTTTCCACGGGACATGGTAACGTACACATCAAATACGAAAAGCTGACTTCCACTATCCGAACCCTTATAAGAAACGCCTCAGAACGTGTCCGGAGCAAGCCACGAGAGCGACTAAGTGCCACTACCCTACAGATGTTGGCCACTCGGAAGGAATTGGGAAGAACCATGACCCCTGTGGCTCGAACGTGTTAAACAAGGCCATACGCTACAGAGTCAAAAATGATTATCGAGAATATGCGGCACGAAAAATACGAGAAGCAGCTGAAAAGTCGATAAGTCTCAAAAGAACATATATCAACACTCGCCTCAAGACCATAATCCCTGACTTCCTGACAAAAGCTGACGGCTCTGTTGTCCGAGATCGTAAGGATATGAAAGAAGAAATTCGAAAGTTTTTCCAAGACTTGTTCTCTTCCAAAGTGCAAGTGAAACCGACATTGATGCCATTACAAGATCCTGACGAAATATCTGGGAGAGAGGAATGGAGGGTCCTCGAATCTGAAGTAGCACAGGCAATTCGTCAGATGAAAAATGGAAAATCACCTGGACCCGACCAAATTCGAATAGAGCCCTTAAAAGCCTGCAGAAATTCCTCACGCGTCCATTAGCAGATATATTTACGGAAATACTTGCGTCAGGAACTGTTCCGAAAGATTGGTTGGGATCTAGCACTGTTTTGATACACAAGAAAGGACCGCGTGACGTCTTGGCTAATTACCGCCCAATAGCACTGCTATCAGTGATACTCAAGATCTTCTCGCGTGTCATTCTGAACCGTATTAGTCAAAAACTCAATACGAATACACGAAGAAGAGCAAGCCGGATTCCGCGAAGGTTTCTCTACCATCGATCAAATCCACGTGATCTCTCAACTTACAGAAAGATGCCGAGAATACCGAATCCCCCTATGCTATCTCTTCATTGATTTCAAGAAAGCTTTTGATACGGTTGAACATCAAGCAGTGTTGAATGCCCTCGTGAGCTTCGGAATTCCTCGCAGATACGTTGAAATAATACGACAATGTATACAAAACTGCTACAACACCCCTTGAACTATGATCATACTCAAACGACCCGCATCCGCGTGAATATTCAGCGTTGGTTGTCCCACAAGAGCGAGTGATCTTCCCAAAGCTGTTTTCTGCTCGTCTATCAATCCCGTACTGCACACACCGCCCCCCTCCCTCCCCCAGCGTGCCCTTGCGGCACGACCCATTAGATGGTGAAAAACCCTCCATATACTTGACAGTGTTTGCAGACGACATGGTAACTCTGTCTATCCGGTGAGCGACCCGAAGTACATCCTGGAAACTCACTGAAGATCTGAGGCGACGGCCTCGCGAGGTTAATTGACCTCGAACATTTCTTCCACCTCCGCCGCCCCGCATATCCAACAAAAGTCGATGAAGAATACATTTCGGACGACAATTAGAAGTGCGCTGACTTCGCGGAATTTCTAGTCATTGAGGAACGTCTCGTCATACGTTTACCTCGTCATGTAAGCATATCACAATGGATAATGATCTCACAACTGAAATAGGCCGTCGCCGAAAAGCAGGCTGGGCAGCATTCAATAAGTATCGTAGAGTTCTAACTGATAAGAGGTTAGATGCTCAGATCAAAGCCCAAGTGTTCAACACCCATGTCTTACCAGCTTTGGTATACGGAAGCGAAACATGGAGCACGATAAAAGAGGAAGAAAGAAAACTGGCATCAACCCAGAGAGCAATGGAACGAGCGATGTGCGCCGTGACGTTAATGCACAAAATTCCAGCACGTGAAATCCGAAGGCGGACTGGTGTAAAAGATGTCATTGAGACCATATACGATTCGAAAAAGCGATGGGCAGGACATGTTGCGCCGTCTTCATGACAACCGTTGGACGTCACGAGTGACCGAGTTGCGTATCCCACCACCGCCGAGTCTAGAACGACCGGCAGGTTGAGGCCCCCAGCCAGGGTTGATGTGCATCATTCTTGGCAGAACATTATCTGACTGGACTGAGATGGAACTAGTGGCAGAGAACTCGAACACGAATGGCATAGATGGCGCTCCGCAAGGACTGGCTGTGCACAACCCTTGAAGAGAGGACGATCAATGGTATTTCAGGTATGTATGTATGTATGTATGTATGTATGTATGTATGTATGTATGTATGTATGTATGTATGTCTGCGTGTCCGTCCGCAAAATGAAGTGAGTGAGTGATAAGGCAGCTAACGGAAGCCGCCAACAAATCTGGGTAGCTCGCAGAATTTGCGCTACCAATGGTCGTTTGCACAAGCATTGGATTCTGATAGATTAAATTCCAGCCAAACGGCCTCTATCAAAACACGCCCGTACTGGGTTCGTCTCGGTACATCGTCCACTTCGTCGGAAAATTCCTCCTAAATCGCGTAGATCATCCGAGCCTCGACTACTAATTGCTCCAAATGTTTCTATGGAAGCTATCGGTAAGTGCAATTCTTCATATCCATCGCTATCTATAGCGCGCATTACGCTACCCCACATCTCTAGGCAAATTGAATCCTTTTGGTAAAGTTCATGGTGACACAATCTTTCCACTACATCTTACCCCGTTAATCTCCTAGCCCCCCGCTGACCTAACATACTTACAAAGTTGTCAGGTTCATACTATTACGAATACCCTCATGTGATGCCGCGGGTTGGCGTTGCGCAACGCTAAAACTGTCATTGTTGAAGGAGAACAAACTTTTCTAAAAAAAAAAACCGCAAAAAATCTCGGCTCCAAGTGCACACTACCACTAGTGGCTAACGCTTTTTGGGGAGCTTAGCACCTGAGAACGTCCGACTCACAACGGAGACGTTTCGTCAATAAGAGCGCCACCTCTTGAACTCGTTGATGACCCACCTGGACGTCCGTTCTTGGGCAACACATCTCGCCAACGCGCTCATTCTTATTGCATCGCATCCATTCATCCTTCAACATCACCCAAAATGACCAAGCCGTGTTGATTCGTGAATAAATGAATAGGGATAAAGATACGAGCTAAATCCACAGTATTCATTACAAACACGTTCCTGCTTCATCTTGCTAGGCTCCCACCCCCCCCCCCCCCCCCCCCCGCATCCCCCCCCCCCCACCCTCTATGACAATCATATTTCGTCGCTATCTATATCATCCTGCTCCATATATCGTCGTACTAATCATCGCAAACGAAGCCATTAAGCAGTTTCTATTCGCTTGTCTATTTCCGACAGCCTCAATACATATATCGTTTGCTTCACTCTAGTTTGAGCAACTGAAAAATTAGTGACGATATTGAGTAGCAGCAGTACCTTTATTCGCTGATAATTCATGTGCTCACGATCGCTTAACTCATCTAGGCAAATGCGACACCCGCCCTCCTCGTCGAGCATACTGTTGTTCAAGGTGCTGCTAACTAAAGCATTTACTCTTGGAAGCAGTAAACTGACCTTTCGGATAAGTAATTTGCACATTGGCGGAAGAAGGATCCTGGTGGATGATTGTTGCCAGTGAAGGATAACGAACCTTTGCAGAGGTGTTTAGTACGCGCCGTAGGGTTACGACTGTACTGTTGTGAAAACAATTCTTTTGTAATGAGCAGTTTTTTAATCCCTTTTCCACAAACAGAAAATCAGATAATTATTCATATAGCCAAAGAAAATTTTCCCGATATTACGATACTTCAGTTTTCCTCTCAACGTCTGCTGTAGAAAAAACTTAAAACTGGAGCTCGGCTACGATGATGAACTCTCAAACCGAACGGGCTCTCATGAGTTGAATAGCTTATCGCGTACTTGTTCCCATTCATCTACTGAAATTGATCCTGAATCGTCGAGAAGAAATACAACAGTTCTCTTCATTTCGTAAGAAGTGCACGACATGCATATCATGCCCTAAAACTCAATTGATTACTATATCCTGTTTCAAACATAGAATAGGGTAATGTTCAACTTAACACTAAATCTGTACAGTGTGCGCTTTCTGTCGACCGCTAACCTGGGTCAACATTCACGTTCGCACTTTTCCAGAATTTTGCGACAACTCCCCCCTCTGAGAGGAAACCAGGTGCGTGCGGTGTTAGCCTCGGAGCGCTGCAGGTATCACCCAGACGGTGAAAGAACGGGACGCGATGAAGAAAATACTTAAGAGGGGAATAACTTTCTTGCAACATACTTTTTTGAATTGTTGAGTAGACTTGAACTGTACATGAGGTCCGCTATCAGAAATCTACAAGGCTCGGGAACTTCAGACAACTCTCTATAAAACAGCATAAACAGTCTCGTGATCGGCTCCTTTTTCAAAAAATTGTCCCGTTCTCAACAATTTCCGTGCAAAGGCGAGTTTTTGGCTTCTCAGAGGCCACAACTCACTTCTTTTTCATTTTTGGCTCTTTTTTTGCATGGGAGGAGCACAGAATTTGCTTTTTCTAAACTTTTTTTTTGGAAACGCAAGTTTTTGGGATCTTTGGCCATAACTCACTTCATTTTTACTTCTAAGGCTAACCTTTTGCATGAGAATAAAGCAGAGGATTTGCTCTTTCTAAAAAGCACCAAACCGTTTTTCAAAGTTCATTTTCCGAGAAAATCACACGTTCGAACATTTTGTTCCCATAGGTTTTTGAGCAGCACATGCGAGTTTTTGAGCTTTCAGCAATAATAACTTCCTTCAAAGAACTTGTTGGGGAGGGCGAAGACATTTTTGAAGACTACGAGATTTCTGCTTCCTTATGTGTCTCACAGTTCTCTGGAAGAAGCGTCCCCATGAAAATTAGGTCCCTGAAGAACTTTATTTTCAGCTCAAAGTCAATCCTTTCATAGCAATGCATTCAACTGTTCTTTTCCGTAAGAAAACACCGTGATTTGCCTAAACTGTCTCTCTGTGCATAATAAATCGAATCTAATGCGGTCTGCACAAGCAAGTCTTGCCCTCGGATACGCCACGCACGCGCCTGTGGCTGGCATTTGGAAGTCTATTTCATCTTGCTATGACCCGGACTTGCTCAGTTTTTGGCACTGCTACCACGCTCTGATGCGACGAAGCGAGCTCTCCCTAAAGCTTTGCTGAAGACAGAAAGATTTTTTACGATGTATAGTAATTCACGCGGAGAAACACTTCAGGACGAAACGGCGAGCCTGGAAAGAATAATTATTTTGAGTTTATGACAACTTCATGTTCTTTGTGAGCGTTCCTCCCCAGTCCTTCATCCACCGATCAACTACCGTCGCGATTTCGGTTGCGGATCATTGAAATTGCCCCCTACCTCAGCCTATTACCGAAGTGCGGAAAGTTCGAATGGTGCGAACGGACGGTTGACCCTGCCGCTAATCCGTGCCATGTCGCCGAGCGACTGGCCTTTTGTTGGGTACCCCTCGGTTGCGGACGGACACTTTCACTCGCCTATGATTGCATGCTCGTATTGAGTGTAAAAACCACTCCTTGTTGGTGAGCTTCAGGTTGCTTAGAGAGTCCCGTAAAGAGTGACCATCGCGGCGTAATTTCGTGTTTTGGTGAGGTATAGTATGGTCGAGGGCGGTATTTTTGAATTTTCTGTGGTTGGTTAGATGCCCGTAGATCTATGGAAGGAAATCTCTTCGAGTAAATAGTTCCAAAGTGGCTTCTATGCAAAACTCACGCTTGGGAAGTCCTTGTATTTCTCAGGCTCTTCGTATTTAGCGTCACTTTTGGGGTCATCGCATTCACAACTTCCAGTTCGTCGATTGAAGTGTGCTAGTTTGCTGCATACCGCGTCGTCAGAGCGCGTTGGCAAATTTCGTGGGTTTCCTAGGTATTACATACAATCATCCGCGAAGCCGATATTCGTAAAAGAAAAAAATTGGAAAGACTTGCGAAGAGTTATGAAAAGATCAATGAATGCTTGAACACTGGCGGGTCAGTTAAAGCCACGAGTCAGGCTCAGTGGACCAAACCAATCACTTGTGGTCTATGTGCATGGCTACGCACCCACAGGGACGTTGCCATGCTCAGAATCTTGAAAGGCGCCGTAATAACGCCCCAGCGCGTGCAT